>VYZV01016497.1:42687-122120 GCA_013401275.1 Pandion haliaetus
AAAAAAAAAAAAAAAAAACCTCAATACACACATAATTTTTCCCTAAAATGACACTTTCTAAAGTATTTCAACTTTGCTGGAATACTTTGACAATATAATGAAAATAAAGTTGCAAAGAAAGGTTTTGACCTTATCAAAACGAAACATTTCCGTAAGTTTCTTAAACAAAATTTGACAATTGAGGAATACCAGGAGTGTTTGGCTGACACTGGTGTGAACAGAGAAGAGAGAAGAACTCGACACCCACACCATTAGGCTTCTACACTGCTGCTGCAGCCCCAGCCCCATGCACGCATGTACCACAGACTGGCTTCACAGGAGAGAGTTTTTTTGCTGTTCATAGTTACAGTACAAACGGTAAAGACAGTTGATATTACCAGGCTCAGAACACTGCCATCTACAAGGCAGACCCACTTCCTCCGTCCTCTTCTATGACAGTAAAAACAAACCTAAGTAACACATCTGGAGTTCTTTCTTGCATTTGACTCATGGTTTAGGGTCTTTTAAGGTTTCTGTTGTTAGCTTTTCTCTGCAGCCATTAGAACCAGAAAATATCTAAATATACCAAGTTGTCATTCTCACATAATGGCTTGAGGATTTAAGAAGGGCCCCAAATCTTCTAAGAGTTTGCAAAATGAGTTTGCAATAATCACAGCAGTGACAGGTAACGTGGCTACCTCCCAGAGACAGGAATCATTGCTGACTTTTGACATACTTGGTAGTGGCCTTACTCTGCTTCTGCTGAAAACAGAGCAGTGCCAGCCCAGACCACAGCTTAGACTGATTATCAGCCCCTGGAAAGTTCTGTTCCCCTATAAGAAGGCAAAAATCCTTCTTTCCTCAGCAGCTGAAGATATTTCACTTATGCTGGAAGAACAATTCCAGCAAGTCCCATTCCAAAACATGCATTATCTGACAAAATTGGGGAGGAATGAAAAGTGTTCACGTGAAAGATGAAGCACCATTCTATGAAGATCATTGCAGAGCACAGCAAGAAAGAGGAAATCACAAAAGATGAATGCCCAATGGGTGGAATTTCAAGAGCAAAATAAAATACAGGAGGCAAATATTTCTGTGTGCGAGCAGATAAATCAGCAAGACATTACTTTATCAGCAGGGAAACATGCACAAGGTATTACCAAAGGCCCTGAAGGTCAATCACTGCAGTGGTTGTCTAATTCCTGCAAGCAAAGTTCAAAACCTGGACCACACACAAGGCACGTGTGATGGACCTGGCACAGCACAAAATGCAGCACAGCACAAGCTAAAGCTGTAATTGCAGGAGCAGAACGGACCAAGGAAGGGTTAGAGAAGAGAAAGGTGGATGCAGAGGATTTACCAATAAAGTTAGAGAGCTGGGGCCAGACTCAGACCCGCTATAAACTGATACTGCTCCATGAGGTCTGAATTTAGCCCATACATTTCAGGCACTGATTTTTTAATTTTTTTTTTTCACAGGCACTTTAAAGATTCAAAGCTGGAATGATAAAGCTGAGCTGCTACCCCATCAGCATGTGCTAAGCTATTTATGAGTCACTAAAACACACCTTTTCTAATTCTCACTTTAGCTTGTGAATGGCACGTGGCCAATGCACCTTCTCCGGCTACTGGAGAAAAGTCACCACAGTATGTTATCTGCTGAGGCTACTGGCAGAGCCACTGCATCTACTCTGCTGCAGGACATGTTTGACCTCCAGCCAGTCCTGCATTAGCCTTCTACCTGTTTACATCGGGACAGCCACAGACATTGTCCAAACAAGTGCCACGCAATGGCAGCACTAAATTTTAGGAAATCTGTCCAGTGCTTTGCAACCCTCAGATGAGAAAGCCCCTGCAGAATCAATCAAAAAACATGAGTGCAGACTTGAGTAATCCCGAGTCCTCCATGCTGCCTGGCCCCATGCACTATTTCTGTCCCTGCACAAGTGGTCCTACCAGGTGGGCTCATGAGCGAGTGGAAACACAGCCATCATTTTCCATTCCCAAAGAGCTGCATCCTACAATTCAGCAGTAAAACAGTAGTTATGATGGGGAAAAATGTCTAATTAAAGCAAAACTGTTCTGAGCAAGCTCTTGCATGTCACATATCCATCCCCAGACCACTGCCAAAATTACTTCCTTCCAGCTGGCATTCGCTTAAACCCCCAACACAGAAGCAACCTCAACTATGCAGTACTGGGGTTCACATAAACCCTCCTTAGATATTACATTCCTCCCCAGCAGCAGTGGAAGGAGCAACGAGGCCTCCCTTTGCTCTACCTAGTTATTTGGAAGGCCAGCCCCACATTCCAATCCCAACACTCAGAGGCTTGACTTGCCCTCCACCACTTTGGTTCCTTCACTGTTATCCTGATCCCACAGGGTTTTCTCCATCTCCCACTCCCCTTCTCACCCAGCAGGATGTGTAGCAGGATGACTCAGACCTAGGGAATGCCAGCTCTATGTTCTCCTGCTATAGAGCAATCACTGCTTATCTCCAGGAGGTCCTCATGGGTTTGGATTGGGGATGCCGTGCCAGGAAGAGGGAAGCAATGGCTGCCTTGTAAGGAAAAAGAGACCCATAACAGGGGACCTCCTGCCTGAACTGGAGCTCCTGCTGCTTTCCTCTGTCACAGTCTCAGCTCGTCCTTGCTTAAGTCTCACGGGATCAGCTTGTTGTAAAACACAATTTTAGCTATTTGCTTTTCATGATGGCAGAGCCACAAGCTCCTGAGGGCAGTGCCAGGCACACTGTGAGGCAGCACACAACATTTGAGGGTGTAAGGAATGGAAAGGCAAGTTCCCAGGGGGCTGTCTTTCCTTTTCCCCTGCTGAGTTACAGCAAGTGTCACAGACACACCATCTTTTTTCATTCCCTTGTGCTCAGTGTCAAGCCATAATGAAACCATAAGGAATCCAGCATCACTCAGCAGTGTACAAAAGCACTCTGGTCCAGCTCTGCAGAGCTGGAGTGCATAGTGTGAAGTATCGCAAGAAGGAGAAGAGTCTGATACCAAGAACTTGGCTCCCCATTTTTACTTGCCACACTCCCTGAACTGCAGTGATGGCAAGCAAGAGCAAGGCATGGCAGAGAAAAGCCTTGCTCCTCACCCTGCTCCCTCAGTTACCCTCCTGGTTACAGTGAGAGCTGTCAGGCAAGACCACAAATGTCCAAGATGGTTAATGCCAACAGCAAACTACATGAAGGAAAGCAGGCAAAATCAGAAGGATCATCCTCAGGATGATGCTCTCAGGGGGGCAGATTGTCCAAGATAACTTGTGAAAGAGTGCATAAGTGGGACTCTTGGGCCTCCACCCAGCTGCAGTAATTTGGCTGCCTTTCCCCAGACCCAAGCCATCACTAACTTGGGCGGTGGGAGAGAAGGGTGTTTGCTGCCAGAGGCCGTAGATATGCCAGACACAGCATGGCTGTGAGTCAGGCTGTCCATGCAGAGGAGCAGGCATCGCTCACAGGGAGACCCGGGAATGCCTCCTGGTGCTTGGCCACCTCCATGCTTGCCATCCTGCCCCTTGGCAGAGCACCTCTGGGCTCAGGCGGGAGGGCACTGGAGCTGCCTCTTTGCCTATTTATCCAGACCAAAAGAAGTGAGGGCACTTCTCAGCAAGCACAGAAAGAGTGACAGCCCCCAGCCTCCACATAAAACATGCAGCTGTTTTTGATGAAAGGCAGAACAGACACCAGCTTTACTTGCACACCACTAGGGGAAGTGGCTGGTAAAGGGCCTACATTAAGATAGAGTAAATTAATAATCAGGAACAATCTGTGAGCTGACGTCTGCTCCAGCCTGTGGGATAGTATCTAAGCAGCTAAAACTAGAACAGAGCAATTCCTGGGGAACAAGTTATAGGGAAAAGCCTGCACTGGTCTGTCAGGGATGCAGGCAGCAGTACCTGGATAATCTCATTTTACAGCTTCTTCCTTCTGCTCTTCTCCAGCTTGCTTTCCAGTTACGTCCTTACCTTGTAGAAACTGTTGGGTCATATCTCTGGTACCCCATGATTTCTTTCTTAGTGCCATTCTCACCAAGGGATGTTTAATGCAGGATGCCTGCTGAGGCCCGTTATTGTTTCTCTCAAGGTCATTTACACCAACTAGGATTGATGGAGATGGGCACATGGTGGCTCGGCCAGCCTGCCGCACAGCAGCTGTGTTTGCACTGCACTTCACTGAGACCCTCCTATTTATATTTAATATTCCAACTTTTCCAACTTCCTTTTATTCCATATTGCACATTGCATATTCCTTCATGATCGCTTTGTAATTCCATGTCCCTGTTAAGAACTCATCCACCAGAAAAATCATGCTGAAAAGAGTGGGATTAAATAAGCAGGTGATGGTCAGAGGTAGTTAATAGCCAGAAAATGCTACATGTAGACTAGTATAAGGCTCTTCCCTTAACACATCACAAGAATTTATAGAAGGTAGAGCAGCTGCCATCCACTTTCACAAGGGCAGTAGCTTTGAATGCCCTTTCATGCTAGTACTGCTGTCAGGATCTTCCCACCCTACAACTGATCTTGAAAAACGGGAGAGGGCCCTGGTGGCTGGGACCAAGCAGGAGCAACAAGGATGCTGTTTCTGCATGTGGTGCAGTACAGCAGTTTTATAGTGTGGGAGGCCCAACTGGTCAGCATGTCCTCTCCAGTCTTACCCGGAAAAGTGAGAAAAGGCTTACTGTGAAGGTTTTGACTGATTCTTATTCTTTACACAACCACTATGACCACAGTTTAAGCACCACAAGGGTTTACAGAAGTTTCCCCCTTCAGTGGTGTAGGGTTGAGCAGCAGACTTTCTGCATAGTTAAGGGTTATAAATTATACTATCTGTTTATAAGACTACAGGCAATACTTTCCCATAGATTAATAATTGCTCTGAGATGGGCTCTTGACTGCTGCCAGCAGTAGGGGTCACTGTAGTGTGTGTTAAGTGGGAGAATTCAACTAAAAATAAAAGCCTAAGGGAAAAAAACCAGCAAGCTGAAGCATCTTGTGACAACTCACCCCAGAAGCTCTGTCAATCTGCCAGGACTGCACTACCCAGGAGCTGTGAGTGAAGCAAAACCATCCACCGTCTAACACTCAAGAGCTCTTTAACCCACTCCATCTTCAGCTGCTTTCCGTTGCTGGCTGCTTTTAACCTAGTTTTCAACCTCCAGAACTCTTATTTCTGGCTGCAGCTTTCATTAGGAGAGACATGCTCCCCATTCATTCAGCTCCTTCCAAAGATTTAGGCTACATCCTCAAAGTGCCTTTTTGGGAAAGTTGTCTGATGCACTCACAGACTGAGAGTGCAGTGCCCTGGAAAACAGGGAGGAGCACAGCTTTAAGAGTGCATTTTTCCCCTCACTACTGAGGACCCAAACCCCAGTGGTGAAGCTTTTAGATGGGATTGTTCTTTCTTGGCCATTGTCAGTTTTGTTTCCAAAACTGAGGGGACAGACCGATTTTTAAGATGTAAAGCCCTCTTTCCTTTTCCTTTTGGAGCAGTAGGTGATCCAACACTTCTTTCTCTGCTTTTTCACAGCTCCATTTTTGAGGCCTCTTATATAGGCAGCTAGGGAAGAGGTTACCTTACACAAAAAGGGTCTCTGTGGATAGAAATACAACAGCTTCCAGGAACTCCAGTGATCACAGATCGACCCTCATCCCCAGCTGGCAAAGTGCTTTCCTGCTGATCCTGCAGAAATCCCAATTTCCTGAAATCCTCCTGATTTCCTGAAGGAAAATCTTCTCCTGTTATTACACAGACAGGCTTTACAAGGGGGAGTGCAGCAGTCTGGGATCCCCGCTGCAGAGGTGCTCATGCACATCCCTGGCATCTCTCTTACTGCCTTACTTTGAGGCTGTCCGCCTGCATCTTCCTCCAGAACTAGCTGTGCATCTGACAGGATCAAGGTGGAGGTTGGAAGTAAAAAGTGATTTTAAAGTGCAAAATGCCTCAGTTGAAGCCTTCGCACTCTGCCACACCTCGCTCTCACTTCACATTCTGCCATCCACTTGGTCACTGAACACAGGAAGAGGGTACAGGGGTTTCGAAGGCCGGTGCATGTGCTCTCTTTTCAGAAGGGTCTATGCCCTCTTTCATTGGCAGGTGAGACCTTTCCCTGAGAGATGGATGTAAACTGTCTCCAGTCCCAAAGCCTTGTAACCATGTCAGCAAAGCACTACACTTAGCTATTTAGGTCTGCTGGGAGACTGGATTTATCAGCTCAGACACCCAAGGCAATTACACAGCCTGCAGTCTTGAACCAGCCTGAGTCCAGCCAGTCCAAAACATAGCCCAAACAAGTTTTACATGATCTTTTGCAGCCAGATGAAAACATACCCATGACCACTGGCATCAGCTCAAAACACTTCTTTGGTTTAGAAAGCATCAGTGCCAGAAGATGGATTGGGAACGCTGAACATCAACAGCAGAGCTGTTCCCACAACAGCTGTATATGTCAACAAATCCTTACAGTACCTTGGCAGAGACACTGAGGTTGGCATTTGCGTCCCCTCTTCACAAGCAGGGATACTGCAGCAGGTCTGAAATAAGCAGCTCCCGGAGCCTCACGCAAGCAGCCCACAAGGCTGTGAAAGGAACTGTATTACAAGTGGCTTTGCACTCAGGACCGCTGGTCCTACATGCTGGGCTCAGACACCCTGCCAAGAAGAGACAAGACTTTGAAACCCAAAAGCATGTCCCACACCTCCACAGTGACTGCCTTTCCATCATCTCCTGTGGGGTTTTGAGTGGCTTTAAAAACATCAAGTTTGGCCTGATGGAGGTCAAACCACAGAAAGAGTTGTGTCGTCTGCTTTCACAGCATATTCTGTGGTTGAGGTAACCCAAACCTACCGCATCCCCTTCCCCTGCCTGAACCACAAAAAACTGTTTTTTCCTTTAAGGTGGCCTCCTAGCTGTGCTTACTGCCCAACCAGGCTTGCGGTCTTACTCTCTCTCAGGGCTTTTGTAGGCTAATCCAGCACAAAAGCCACTGGCTGTTCTCCACTCCAAACCTCTGCCAGGCTGCGAGATGGATGGAGCTGGTTTTAAAATGTATTGTGAATTGGAACAGTGTAAGAAGCCAACAACAATCATTCTGTTGAATGTAGCAGCCAACATCCCAAAGGACCTCAGCACAGCTGATTTACAAAAAAACGCACCCAAAACAACAAATGCTTTTATATTTCAAGTCATCTCTTGTGAAACCCAACCTCTGCAGGACTTTTACAATTAGATCTCATTTGAAAACCTGTATAAATCCTCCCTTACTAACTGTATGTTTTAAGTATGTGAACTCTAGAAATATCCAGTGCAGACATGCACTAGGGAGAAGTGCACACACCCTCCAGCAGTGCCCTTGTATTGCTTTTTTTGTGCCTTTTGTGCAAAGAGTTTGTGATTTCACATCACGCCCCACAACTTCTCAGTCAATAACATTAACAACTTTTCATTTCTTACAACCAAGGTGCTGCTCAGAGCTCCACCTGGTTGGCAACTGGATAAAGCCCATGAGTCCCTACACAGGACACAGTTTCAGCAACAGACAGCTTCTCAAATTCACAAAGTAACAAGAAAACCCAAGGCTGGAAGCTGAAACTAAACAAGGTAAAGTGCAGAAGTATTTAACGTTGAAGATGATGAAGCACTGGAATGATTTAACAAGGTGAATCTTCCATCACTGGAAAATTTTAAACCAAGAGGGTACGTTTCCTATATTCAGTGCTGCACTTCAAGCAGGAGTCAATTGAGGGCAGTCCTGTGACTTGCTCTCTGCAGTAGGTCAGACTAAGAAGATCACAAGAGCCTCTCTGACCCCATAACCCAGGAACTAATGCCTGGGAGGAGTTTCTTGTAAAATCTATCAAACCACTGCCCTTCAAATCCCTACGTACAGCTCCTCTGCTATGAAGCCACAACGTAGAATCAATTAAAGAGCAGGGAAGAGGTAATAAACAAGAAGTTACTGAATAATGGAGACCAAGGCACAGTCAAAGGATGACGAAGGTTTGAGCATTGCCCCTGCACCTGGCTGAATAGGACCTATTCTCAGCTCCTGGAGATCATGGGAGTTTTGCCATTATTGACTTCACTGGTACTTGCTTTGTGTCCTCTGCAGATAAGTAGAGGACATGGGTTTGCATTCTGCAGGGTTGCAAAGCCTGGGTTGTTCCCAACCACTGAACTGTCCCGCTACACAGCCAACCTAGGTACAAAGTTATTATTTTTTCATTTTAACCTCCCAATCAAGCTGCCTTTATGATTATAACTCTAGATCAAGAGAGACTTCATATGAACAAAAGGAAAAAAGTAATAAAAACCAAAATAACACACAAAGCTGCCTTTCATTATTATTGTACTGCTGCTTTGGAATTGGAGAAAATAAAAACCTCCATCAGTAGATCTGGGTTTCTCAATGCATCTCAAAGTTGGCAGGGGATTGTACAAGGACTGAAAGCTAGACTGCACAAACCCTCAGAAAGCCACCAGAGGGTAGCAAAACATTTTAGAGAGCAGCTAACAGATGCCCAGGCAAACCAGCGTACTCTGTACCTGCATCACCCTCCTTACATTCTGGTTGCTATTTCAGTTCTTCAGGAAAGTCACACTTTTATTCATCCTTATCCATTCCTTTTTCAAAATGCTGCCTTGATTTCTTTGCAGATGAGAAGGAAAATTTATATTTTCGTATTACTCCTGTCCTGCTCCTTGGGAACAAGTTTGTTTCTCCCTAATTTTCTTCATAGTATCTCATCACCCCCTTAGGCCAACCCTCCCCTACAGCAGTGGGCAGCATGCAATATCGTACCGGGATGGCACAATGGTACTACGGTGTAGTACCACATGATGGAGAGGTGCGAGGAGGGGAAGAGGGTCGGGAGGGCAAATAGCTGTTTCCAGTGATTTGGGGAAACTGGCCATGTCAGTAACTCCCTACATTAGTTGTCAGGATTACCCTGACAGTCTTGCTTACACAGCATTCAAGTAATACCCAGCCTGAATTGCTGATGGCCAGTCCTGGGGTTTTTACTTTCACAAGGCTGTAGAAGGTACAGGAGAGGGAGAGAGACATAACATTTTTGTAATGCTTTCCTCACCTCTCCAAAGGTCTCCATTCTCCATCGTGCAGACTGCCACCCCAGATACATGGAAAGCCCTCAGCTCTGCAAGCACCTCAAGAAGCCAACGAACCAACTCCATCCTGATCCCTCTTGCATGCTTTCTGCTGAGTGTTAGGGTAGGAGGACTTCCATTATTTTTTATTATTATTTTATTTTAAGGTTCCTTTATGTTAAATTCTCAAGTCAGGATGCAAGGAGTCCTGTTGTCCTGTTTGGAAAAGCTTATATGGAGCAAGGAGACTAGCCAGGAGATCAAAAAAGAAGAAAAAAAAAAAAAAAAGAGACTGCCTTTTAAATAGCTAACTTTTTCAAGCACGGTCTGCAGGAACCAAAAATAGCTCCTGAATATTTCAGCAAATCATTCCCAATAATTAAAATTGTAATGTGTTTGCTGTCAATCCCAAATGCAGTGAAAGCCATCAGATACATTATTCACTACAAATTATTCATCCAGCTGCACTTGCAGAGTTGAAAATTTCCATTCACTTAGGCCTAAGTTCAAAGAAACCCTCAAGCCCCTAAATCAGAAATTTTCATATCTGCCCATTGCTAAAAAATAAGACAAACTAACCTTCCCTTGTCTATCGTATTTATTTAATACAGGTATGTATCACCCAGTAGGTTAACACTGTAGTGCAGCTGATGCTTTGCAGTGATTGTCAAGTTACAAGATTGTCAAGTCTGTTCAGTGCAGCTGCTTTCAGTGACTATTACAGATAGATGGAAGTCATGAAATACTTTTTCCACAAACTGTACCCCAAATTGGAGTATCCTACTTGCTCTACCCAGGTGCTGTGCCACACCTGAGGATCGGCCCTTTGCCACATTGTCAGGAAGCAACGGGAGGTAGAGGAAAGGCTCTTTCAGACTTCCAGTTCTAGGGAAAAGCTTCTGCCCCTGTAGAGAACTTGATTATCAGTCCTGCACCATCAATAGTAGAGATGCATTTGCTCACAGGCTCCTTCAACCAGACACCAATGCTAAAGACATCAGAAGCACAACCTTCTTGTAGCACTATGAAAAATCTCTAGCATCATCTAAATCCAGACCAGCAGCTCAATCCTCCATTACATCTTCTGCATGAATTACAAATGTGAAAAAGCAGACACTCGGCGCAAGAGCACACTTTAGGCAAGATCCATTCATAAACTATTTTAAAGAAAGTATCCAACATATAAAGGTGTTTTCATTTTCTTGTAGCTGAGGTCAGGACACCTCAAGAACACAACATATTTTGGAAGCATTGAGCATCCCTGATAGGACAGAGTGTGGGCATCTCAGTTTGAGATTCCCCACTGTCCGTCCAATATGTCTGGATGTTTAATATATATTAATCTGTTATTACAAATCACTCAGTCAAGTTCTCCCTGACCTTCAGTATGAGACATTCTGGGACAAGACAGTGAGCTAAAACAGACCCTTCCTCAATCTTACTGTTCAGTGTGCACGATTCCAACTACAAAATCACTCCTTTTCATTTTTGCCTCAGTAATCTTCGTGTGTTTCATATAACACACAAGAAAGCTGTTGACAGTCCAAAACGTAACAAATACTTGGCAAAACAAGCTGCAGCACCTGTTTAAAAAAAGGAGGGCTGCATTTCATTGCTATATATTTGCATGACAGTTGCACTGCATTGATCTCACTGCTAGCATTCTTGTCACGGGCTCTGCACCTTCAGTGGGAAGCTACAACCTGTTTAGTTTTTGCTACACCAAATTAAGTACACCTACACAAGGTAACTCTCTCCCTTCTCTAGCCTGCAAAAAGCATAAACAAAAATCTTCCTTTTGCTGAAAGGTGGGCAAAGGGTATGACGGGCAGCCCTCAAAGTCCTCTCTCTTCTTATCACAGCAACATCTGCAGTACTCCTGCCAGTATGTCTTGAGGGGTTCAACCCATGTCTTAAGCTTCTACTTTCCAAACCCTAGGGAGCCCCACTGAAGTTACTGTATGTATACAGACAGAAGTTCTATGCAACTTCTGGGAAGAATGTCCCAACTTAAAAGACCTGAGGGACTGGGTGGTTCAAGATTGGGGAACTGCAGATGCTACCTTGCATCTCCAGGAGGTGTGATTTGGACTTCTGTTTGGTGAAGGGAGAGAGAACAGAGCAGCTATCAGTTGATCAAACCACAAGGCTCCATGTGCCATTCTCAGCCTCTCATCCATCCTCTTTGCAGTTCAGGTGTTTACTGATGCAGTTCAGTTTCCCTGGGCTCTGGGAACCCTAGACTAGCAATGCACCTGAACAAGGAAGCTGCACATCACTGATTTTTATGGCTGCTCACAGAGTGGCTTAGGAGGATACTACTCCTCTTCATGATCAAGAGGATTATTATTGAGAATGATGCCACAGGAAAAACTGGAGGATCGCTAATATCCCCTTTGGAAAAGACTGTGGCAATATGGGGAAACATCACATCAAAGTCACAGTTCCCTGTCGAGCACTTCTCCTCCTCAGTGATGTGTTGCACTGCCATTCCTGAATGTCACCTTGATGGAGAGAACAAATCCTCAGGAGTTGTCGTCAGCTTGGAGAAACAAAAGCCACCTCCTTCAGAAATACACCCACAGAGGTGTGCAAGGCCAGGACAATAACATCACGTCAGGCCATAATTAAAACTTCTGACTAGTTACAGCTCCTCATCGACAGCCTTTTATGTAACGACCTTCCCCACACTGACATGTCCACACATAGAACTACAACAGTGATGGAAAGGAGCTTGACAGACGTTTAGCTCAGGGAACAAGAAACCTAGTCAGGAGGTCCAGAGCCCTCTTCCAGCCTTGCTGCTACTGACTTCTGCAGGACATTGTGTCAAGCCCTGAAGGCCCAGAGGCCAGAAGGTGCTTGTACATTATTAAGTCCTTGCCCAGCAGATGCTCTCTCTTGGCAAAACACTCTCTTTCTATAGAGGATCAAGGGTGTGTTGTTGCACGACTGACTGGCAATTTTATGGCTCAAGCTTGGACATACTGGCTTTCTAGGGACACAGAGAGATGAGATTGACTACATCCTTGCTTCTCCCTCAAGGAACATCCACTCTAGGCACCTGTTTTTTCCTAAACTCCTTTTAGTTCTTGCAGAGCCAAGAGGAAAATCAATAGAGGGCAAATATAGACAAGACAGTGCAGGGAAAGATGATCAGATTAACAGAAAGAGAGGAGTTAAACCCAAGTTTACACAGACAGAAGACACACAGAAGTGCTGTGGGAAGACAAAGGCATTAATTTTCAGATCTGAATAAGTGAGAACTATATGAAATCTGGACCAAAGGCTAATAAAAGCAAAAGCTTGCTAACAGTGGTTACATTGCACACGTTCACATAGAGCCTACCTGGGTGGCTCAGACTGAAAGATTTTAGCCAAAGAGGGTTTAGAAGAAGCTTTAGTATAGAAAAAATGACTGTGATAAAACACACAACACTGCCTATACAATATTGTACCTTCCCCGTTCAGCCCTTAGACCCCTTCCTGGAAATACTGACACACAGAGCTAAAGCCTGCAATGAAGCAGTTCAGCCCCTGTGGGCTAGCAGGTATGCACAAGTCCTGAAGGCTAGAGCCTTATACTGTAAGCTCTTTAGGAAGTAGGAGTCTTCTCCTGTAAAACTTCTGAGATCCCATCACAATGGAAGTTATTCTACCAGAAAAATCCCAAAACAACACAGAGCAAGTAGACAGCCCGTTCAATTCTTTTGGTCTTTGCACCTTTGCCTCACTGTACTAATAAAGATCCTCCAAGTAAACTCTTACCAGCAGCTTAGTATCCCACTCCAGTTCTAGATTCAGTTTTGACTCATGTTGCAGACTGAGTTCAACAGAGTATGAAACAGTGTATGAATTCAGACTCAATTATGGTTCAAGGAAAAACAAACCAAAGCTATGTGGTTTCAATGAGTTTTCAGTTCATTGGATATTCATACCCAAAGAGCTATCCAGGAAAGAGAGGAGGTTTTTTCTCACCTACTGACGAGAGTTGTGGTGCAGGGATTAGCACAGAGTTGAGGCTGGGCAAGCGCCCTCCTCTCCTGAGAGGTATTTTCCATTGCAAGTGTTCACAGACACACACCCCTGCTTTGGGGACCACATAAGGTAACTTTGTGAGTGGATCAAGACAACTGGTGAGTACCATACATGGCTTACAGACCTTTTGGGGAGAGGTTGGTACATAAGCACAAAGCACTGTGTTTACATGACTTGGTGGGTTTTTATGCATTTGCTCCTGCCATTCCACTGCAGATGAACAACCACCACCACCATTACCACTCAGTTTGATCCTTCTGGCTCCTATCATACCTGTGTAGATATTGCTGGTGGGCTTCCACAGTCACAAAAAACGTGCTCCTGTCTACACAGAGCTTGGAGATTTCTATTTCATTCATTCAGTTCTTCAGCTCCATTTCCTCTTGTGCCTGAAAGCCTTGTCAGGCATCACAAGTTACTCTCCAAATCCCAGGGCAGACCACATTAGGTAGCAAATTCAGATGCACCCTCACACAGCGGCACACACATAGAAGGGGAATCAAGCGCCTGTATCACCTAATATATGTATCCAGTGGCACTTAAGGAGTCCCGCCTGGCCTGCAGGCTGTACTAGCTCTGCCTGCACTGGTGCTACACCTGCCTGCACTACTGTGGTTATCACAGGCTTCTTGGAGAGACTGAAATGCACTAGACACCAGTGCTTGGCAACTGAATCTCACCCATAAAGTCTTTCTGGACAGGCCTGTTTTTGCCTTAAGTCAGACAACACAAAATTGCAGCGGTTTTGCCAGCATCATCAGCAAATGCTTCTGCTCCTGCTAAAAGCCTTGTGTCAGGCTGAACAGTAAATTGCTATATCGGTTCCTAGCCCAGCTCCAAACACCTTTAAGAGCATCACCTATCTATCACCCATTCGCTGTCCCATCCATTCCAACACCTTCCCTGAAATAAGCCAGAGACATGCCACATGTCATGATGTGGAATAACAACTGCCAGGTACTCCTTGAGACCCAGCACTTCGCTAAAACACTGCAGTTCTGTCTCAATTGTTCTGTATGCACAAAAATAGCAACACTGATAGGGACCTTGAAATGCCTGAAGTACAGTTTCTCACAGAGGGATCTCGTTTCCATAATCATTAATAGTCCAGCATTTCTGACATGGTCTGGCTGGTATCCACATAAAGAACACAGCCCATGTCTCAGGGCTGGAGCTCCAGAATGTCTATCTGGGGGCTACACAAGCTGAGGAATAAGAACGTGTGCCTAGTCTGCACTCTGCCATACCAGTGGGCAAGTGCAGGTTGGGTATTTTTTCCTCTGCACACAACTTGTTTCATTATGACATTCTCTAGAAAAAATGCCACTGGGCCCAATTTATTTTTCCCAGTTTTGAAGAAGTACAGTAGCTTGGCTGACTGGGGAAAAAAGCTCACATTTCCCACTAAGAAAAACTGTGTGGGAAAAGAGCATTTGCAGAGCATGTGGCATAACAGGAAAGGATTGTCAGATTACCTGCAGAACTGATACTTGCCTCCACTAAACCTCTATTTTTGTTCAAAGCCCTACTTGCAAATTCTCAGAGAGGAGATAATACAGATTTTCTTATGCTGTGTAAGAAACAGAATATCCTCAAAAAGCGGTATCTATAATCTTCTGATTCACACATTTGCCATTTGGGGATATTAGGGATATATGTATTTTTAATGAAGATACAGAACATCCTAAGGAAAAAACCATCCAATTCACAATTCTATGCACCAAGTTTGGTGTGCAATGACTCCATGTTCCACAATAACATCATGCTGTGAGCATGCTTTCAACACCAGCCCTCAGTGCATTCACATCATGTACTGGAGTAGCCAAAGGCTGAGACCGATCACACCCAAAGAGTTCTTCTAATGTATTAAAACCTTTTTGTCTTAAAGTGATTGGTATCCCTAGCTTATCTCATCTCAGATGTGTTGAGAGTTCACACACTCTTCTTTTTCTAGCTGACTTTAATATAACTTTCCAACTGGTAAAAACTGCGATATGAAGCTTTGTAAATTAAGATTTTAAAGAGAAAGTGGGGCAGAAAAAGACCTAAATCCAAAATCTGAGGATAAAACACACTGGCTACATCCATACAGCTTAACAGAGTCTCAAACACTGGCAAAAGGCTCTGCATCACTTAAAATGTGAGTTACAATTCAACCTCTGACCACCCAGGAATATTGAGTCAGTCTGGCACACCACACGGTGGGCATAAAACCGACTCAGAGCATCCATAGAAAAGCACCTCCTGGTTATACTGCGTTCACAGGGAAGTCAGTCCCAGACCCCACACCTACGAGAATAAACTGTGCCAAAAGTCCCTCTGCACCTCCCATCACCCTTTCTCCCCAGGTCCCAGTTTTACTTCATGAGGTTTTCCAGGACATTATCTTTTCCTGTATCTGCTTGTACAAGCAACAACCTTCTTATGTTTTCTTATTCAAGGGTGAACTTAAAAGGACAAAGGCTACTCTTTTGTAGTGCCTCATCTTCATGAACAGACCCAACAAGGTCTCAATGAAAAAAACCACAAGCTTTTATTCATACCCATCAACCTATCAATAAACGCAAGAGAATAACCACAGAAATAAGGAGTTTGCCACCCTTGAAACCTTCCTGAGTACCTTCTGCAGATGTAGCACATTCCCTTACACCTATACAACATCAGTGGTCTTCAAAGCACAGTATAAATTATTTGGCACGTGAGACAATGGGGATGGCATCTTCAGAAATACATGTTCAAAGTGACTAGGAAAGCTGATGGAGCATGACAGCCATGGAGATTTTCTTTCTGCTTCTCAGTGGAGACAGAATGAATTGACTTGTGTTAGTATAGTACCACAGTCAGTCCAAAATATTACACCTAGAAGTGGTTTTTTATGCTGTATGCTATTAATACTGTATGTTTTGCATATAGAAAGAGAGCGTAGAAATAACACTATGAAAAAAGTTAATAATTTTTAGCCTAAACTCAAACTTTCTCTTCCCTCCAGCAGATGTAAGCATGCAAAGTGGGATCCCAATTTTACCAAGAGCCAACCTTGGCACCAAACTACTGCTCATAAAACCATATGGTTAGAAAGATTTTTCTCTCCCTCTGCTAGCTACCGCCTCACATCTTGTAAATGACACATCTTATGACCACTATCAGCATCAATTATAAAAGGCATTTGCCTTCAATGACAGAGAACTGGGACTGGTATGATGAGGTGCAAGGAAGGCGCCAGGCTGCCCGTGCTTACTGCAGTTCCCACTGGTCACCGATGAGAGGGCACCAGCACATTTTAAAGGAGCTACTTACGTAACTCTGCTGCCAGCAGTGAGGTGCGGGGTAGAGAGGTGTGACTGAGCTGCAAGAGAAGCGGGGAAAAGAGAAGGGATGGAGTATTTGGGAGCAGCAGGGGGAAAGTGAGGGGGGATTCAGGTACAAGGAAAACATGGGATTAGGGATGCAGAGACACCCCAAACGCTTTCCTGGTCTTTCAGCAGCCACCCCACCAGTCCTGCCTGCCCCACACAGCCAAGGAGGGGCTCCTTGAAGCCAAACCTGCCCAGGTGTCTACAGCACAAAGGTAAGCATCAGTGCAGACCCACGGAGCTTAATGGCTCGTGCTCACACAAATGCCTACCAGGGTGCTTCCAGGTACAAAAGCATCTCCAAAGCCGAATGGCCATGTCTGCATAGTACCATGCTAGGCTCTAGCCCTGCTGCTCCGCACAGAGCCAGCCCAGTGACTGCACCTGAGGCACAGTTACTCTGTGAGTTGGAAAAAGTGATCACAGATAACAGAGATTACTGAAACTTCATTTCAGAAAGAGAAAGTAAGTGAAGCCATTGCAAATATGATGTTGAATGAGGCCCCCAGACAACTGCTATGGCCTGAAAACGTCAAGTGCCCTGTCCTACACACCCACTAGCATGGATCATCACTTCACATATGCTCACCATAAAGGCTTAAAAACCATCTGAAAAAAACCCAGCAGGTTACTATTCCTATAGGAAGCCGTTCCAGAATGTTGCTGTTTTCCTCATTGCATAATCTTTTCTAATTTCAAGCCTAAATTCATTAATGTAATCCCAATATTGGCACAATATGAAGCCCTATACCTCCGGCACATAAGCGTCAAGACTTGTAAATAATTTACAAGAGTCATGAATATGCTGCCATCTGCACACAAAGGAACCGCTCGCTCTACACCACACATGTATGTGTTGCTACCTCTGAAGAAGGGAGAGGGTGAGGTGGGGGCAGCTGTAAGGTCACACTGGGAAGCTGTTGCTACATGATGGCTCTTTGGTGACTTCTGTAACATAAATTTGATATATCGGATTTAATCTACCAAAGCAGTGGGTGCTAACAGGAACCCCTGCTGGCAGGCGCAACAGAGAGGACAAGCATCAGCAAATAGGCAAGTTAAAGAAAGGTCTCATCCCAAGAGATAGCCTGGATGCAGGCTGCACATCACCTTCTGTCAGTCCAGTGTCACATTGGCGGGACATGAAGACCCAGGCCTGTGAATCTGCACCTCTTTGCAGCCAAGGCTAGCCTGGGCTACAGAATGTGAGACTGTTCTTTCTTTGAACTTTGGGCTCTACAAAGCATGAAGGTTCATGGAAAGTGAAACCATGGTACCAGTAACTCCTTCCCGCATTGCAGAATCTCATTCTCATCTCCACTTTCAAAAACTTAAAATCAAAGCTACAGTCTGGGAAGCACCTGCCTTGGTTTTCAAACACAGGGCAGAGAACTACCACCAAGCTTGATAAAAAGCAATGGTCTTCTGAGTTGATGCCACAGGCTAAATTAATTGAGCCACAGATTACACAGACAAGTACACAAGGCTAGATCTCATACCAGTAGATTGCACCATTTGAATAGCAATCTCAGAGTCTGGAAAGGGTGTGAATGCAGCTCTGCAATAACGATCCTGTGCAGAGCTCAGTGTGTCAAGGCCAGTAGGGACCTGGACGCTAGAGTCCCAGGCAAGTTCTTCAGCCTCTGACATCTGCAACACAAAGTTACATCAAGGTAAACTCTGTAAAGTTTATGAACCTTGCAGAATGACAGAGATCTACTGCTGCAGTAACAACTGCTCCTCACGTTTTGCATTTGCAGAGATGGGCCTTTTCATCAATGGGAATTTTAACTGAAGTTTTTATTTAGGTAAGTCTTGTCCAAATACTTCTGCACAAAAAGCAAATAAGTACAAATCATAACTACTTATGTATCCTAAATGTGGCAACACCATCACATGCTTAGTCATGTGCCACTTTTTAAAGGAACACCGTATTTTTGTCTTATAAACATATTTACAGAATCGGTGGAAGGTTTCCAACTGAATTTTTGTGCAGGCACTTTTTTCCATTCAACTACAATAATTTAACTTATTTTTAAAAAATATTTTCAAATTGTATGCTACTTTGACAGGGAGCAGGAGTTACAGAAGCGCATCATCCTCTGGAAACCCCCTCCAAACAGGTTTCAACAGGGACAAGGAAAATGGTGACTAGAGGCTGCAAGACTACTTTTGCAAAGGTACGGCCCAGCTCCTAGCACTTGTGCCATGTCACTCCTAGGCACAGTAGGACTACAGCATCAACAGCGGGTAGAAGATTTAAGGGAGTACAAGTTTTGAGGCATATCTCAGGAGGCTCAGAAATTGCTTTGCCATTTCACAATGCTAAGCAGAGCAAGGACAAAGGAATGAAGATATGACAGACCAAGCCAAACCTTGGTGTAAAGTGGGACAGACCAGGAACTGCCATCACTAACTGCCATTCCCCAGGTAGGAGCTTGGACAACCCTTAGAAACATCACGAGTGGCTTGAATTGCTTTATTGATATTTACTCTTCCTTCACCC
This sequence comes from Pandion haliaetus, assembly GCA_013401275.1. Classification (NCBI taxonomy): domain Eukaryota; kingdom Metazoa; phylum Chordata; class Aves; order Accipitriformes; family Pandionidae; genus Pandion; species Pandion haliaetus. The sequence goes on from VYZV01016497.1 coordinate 61,685, forward strand.
TTGGTGATTCATACAAATAAGAGATTAGAAGAAGGAAGGAAAGGCAGCAATAGCAGGAGTGAAGAGAAGGGTAATTAGCACTGTTAAGATTGAGAAGATCAGTAGGGTCCTAGTAATGAGGGAAAAGACAAGAGGAAAAAAAAGGGACTGACAGGCATTTAGTATTTCAAGCACAGACAGGTTCTTGCAGCTAGGGATGCCAAAGCAAGACTTGCTTATTATTATGACTATGACAAAGCAGAAAAAAACAGAACACACATTGATTAAAGCAGCAGGCATCTCCCTTGGATGCTGAGACTCAGCAAGGGGCTGCAGCTTCCCAAGGAGGCAAGCATTTAGATTTCAGCTATTCCGAGACATGGACCATATGTTGGGGCCATCTGGAGGCTGCTTTATTTGATGGATGTCAGATGCCTTCAAAGGCACCAGGGAAGGGAGCTGAAATATTGGTAACTGATTGATGCTGAGGGCACTTAACTAAAGATGACCCCATTTCTTTAAAATTCACACCTGCTGTATAGCAGAAGCTCAGAAATAGTCTTCCCGGCAGAGATGATAGCTTCTATGGCTTTCAAAAACCAGTGGCTTCTGATGAAGCATGTAGTCACCATTTAACTGACACAGCTGGTGAATTCAGCAGGGTGGCCTTAGCTGTACTCTCAGCCAACAGTCAACAGCTGACCCACAGCACCCACTGGAGCATCCCATTTAGCACCAGACCTGAACTGTCACCGCATCATCAAAAGATGTGTTGCATCAATGGATAAAGCCTCCAACACAAAGGGCTCTCCATGCCTTCAGAGACCTCCCTGCTCTTTCAGTACCTCTTGAGAAGGCTCACCAGGAAAAGAAGCTCTGCTGGGGCACCATCACAGTGCAATGCAAAGAAGCAGAGGATAGGACACCCATGCAGCAACTCCTGGCTGACAGCTCTGCAGAACAATTCATGAGGGACATTTTTCTTTCATCCCCAGAAGACAGGATGCCAGGGGCCTGACACTGACAGGTCAGATAGCAAAGGACAAGTCATGCCCCTGTCCAAGCCACAGCAGATCCCTGTTTTGCAGTTTAAAAAAAACCAAACCAAACCCAAAAAAACAAAACACAAACACTCTTGAAGGCAGGTAGTATTCCTCTGTCTGAATATGCTTCGTGTCTAGCAGAGACCAGAAGTATCTACGTTCTAAAGACCAGCAGGTAGGAACCCACCTGTCCAACCATAACTAGGCCTTTTGCTGAGACCTGTGTGGAGAATCATGTTTTGTCCCACACCAACAGTGAGTGGAAAAAGCATGGAGAGCTCTGACTGTCTCCATGCAAAAGAACAAGCAAAAGAGCCCATTAAACACATCTCTAAGAGCAGTTTTGAGAAATCAGCTCAATAGATCACCCTGCACTTTGTCCCTGCCTGGGAAAACAACAGTAAACAGTTTCTTCCCCAGCATTCAACAACAGAGCTTGGGAAATCATCTGAACACATATGCTCATTACCCTCAGCATAGCGATCTCCACGACTCACATCCAAGGACAGAGTGTAAAACATACTGCCATTTTACAGCTCTTTCCAACAGCCTCTCCCCCAGCTTGCTGCACTGTCTTAATAGCCCCTGGGATTACGGTGCATGGTGCACTGAATTGCTGAATTATAACCCCCAGAGCTTGGCGATGCGATACCAACCTGCTTTGTGCTCTGCTTCTCAGGGAAAAGAGGGACCCTTTCAAAGGAAACCAGCTGTGAGGCTGTCAGCACCCTCACTGCTGTGGTCTGAGCCTCAGAGATTGCATGCAGGCTTCGCACACCGCTCGGGCTGAGGTGCAAGATTTCTGATGCCTGATTTCCCCGGTGTGGCTCCAGAGACCGGGGCTCCAGAGACCGGGAGCTGTCTGACAAATCCCAAATTCTCTTGGCTGTTGCTGAACAGCAAGGCACAAGTCCTTTGTGAGGGCAAACTGAATCAGGTGACGGACATGTGACAATTAACACTGGCTAAGACTTGGCCTCTGCTTTGCAGTGTCATAGGGATATATATCTGGAAAGGATCTCAGGGCAGAAAGACTTTCTTGGGGGATTTTGCCACTTATTGCTTGCCCACAGGGGACCTCCACTTGTGCAGTGGAAGTCAGCCAGGTGTCTTGGAGTTGGAGGGATTTGACTAAGCACAGGTTACATCTCACTGGATGTCTTCATTAGCAGGCAGCAAAATGATGTCCCCTTACACATCTGGAGCTCAAAGTAGAACAAAGTAAAGGCAAAGCGAGTCCTTCCAGCCCTCATCCCCACTCGGGCTGCAGCTTGTGCTTTATATCGTCAACTCAGACAAGGACTGGGATTTGGTAAAGTCAAGTGACAAGAAAGTACAGGGGAAGGGTTATAAATATGCATCGGAGTCTCAGGCTAGAGATCAAGGGCAATTTTATGAGAAAATAATTTTAGAATCAAAAAAAGTGGTGTTGAGGGTGTATGTGAATGTGTAAAAAGCTTCATAATGGCAAGCATCCCTGGATAGGAGGAATGGAGAGCGCTGTGACTGCAACCTGACGCAGGAACTGTGGAGACTTAAATCTCCCTCTGTCTTCTCCAAGTTATAACCTTTTGGGGATGGAGGCTGTCTTTAGCATGCATTTGCTCACCTGGTGAAATCTCAGAGGAACCTATTGCAGCTACTGACAAACTAGAGTGGTAACACAGGTTTGGATGTAGCTGCATGTCTCCATCAGGTAACCACAGTCCCATGCTGTGCCTGGAAACCAAGTATTCATCAGTAAGTGATCGCTCCAGGGATCCCCAGTGCTAGTATTGAGGAAATACGAACACGCTGAAACCTGACCAACCTATATACTTCAAAATAGGGACATCTTAATTAGGTTCTGAAAAACTTCAAAGTAAAATGCACAGAAAGTGTCTTCATGGGATAATTTACTTGAACAGACTTTTGGTTGGTCAGCAGATTGAATGGTGATTTATTTCCCCTTGGCCTAGGAAACAAAGAATCAGCACAAAAGGTGTAACTGATAGTAGTGCTTAGATCTCATCTACTAACAGAAGAACAGAGAAACGTGGTTCCACTTGCCCAAAATATTCCACTTGGTGACACCAGTTACTACGAAACACACCAGACTCACTTTGCAATGTCAGCTTAGTGTTTTTGGAAGAGCCACCAAGCCTACTGCAATGCACGGGAGGGAATGCAGAGCAACGACGGATGCTGCATGCATTTCCATGGTGCCGGGACTGCAAACTTTTCTAGCTCAGCGTTATGAACGATGGTGAGTCAGTGTCAGCTTTATCTTTGCAAGTATTTGTCCCATTCCTGTATACTTGAAAATCAGCTAGCTTAGAGGACTGCATGGGCTGGTTTTCCTAATGAGAATAACAAGGCACAAGGCAGAGCCCTGCTCAGCCAGGAACTCTCCACACACTGTATTTGTTCACTACAACCACGCATAAGCATCAAGGTGTAGCACTCACCTGGCTCAGTGAATTGTCGACAGATTTGGGTCTTGGTTTTCTTACAAATCCCCCCCCCAAGCCTCCCCCAGTGCTCCAGCAGCACCCGGGCCAGGTGAGACCACATGTGCACACAGCAGCACAAGGAGGGGCAAGGCAGCTCAAGACTTCAAGACTGAATTGTTACCCCTTACTACTCATGTGAACAATTGACTCTCAAGCATGTGTGGCTATTATCTGGGCCCATATGTTAAAACAAGTAACACCTGTCTCGCTTCTGCAACATCCTTTCATCCAGACACTCTATAAATGGTGCATCTTGTCTTCTTCCCATTGCAAGGAGAGCCATTAACTTCAGTAGGTGCAGGAACAAAGTCCATTAAAGCTTACTGCATACTAGTACAATTATCTCCATTAGTGAGAAGGTAAACTGAGACACAGAAGGACACATATTTTCCTCCAAGGTCATACAGTAAATCTACTGCAGAGCAGAAACAGAAATCAGTGCTTCTCATTTGCAGCCCAAGCTTTGACCATAATTACAAGTGAGAGATCAAATTTGGCTCCCATTCTAGAGGTTGGAGAAGTTCAGGACCCTGAATCTATTCCTGGCTTTTGCTTCCTGCTTCAACTTGTGACTTTGGATAGGTCAAATTTTGATGCCTGTTTATTTGGAGTGACTAGCCATGCTTAGGTTCCCCATATACGCCAGATGTATCCATTAATAACGAGTTAGGCAGTTTGTATGCAAATATAAGCATTTTGTGCACAGGGGTCTTGTTTTGATACTGTCATCTAATGGTGGCAACTAGTTCTTTGCCTGCTGCACCCTAACAAAGAGCAGTAACAGCAACATCCCTCACTCAGCAGATATCCTGATGACAGAGATGAGTTCAGGCAAATCAAGGAAACCTCAAGAACACAAATCCCCTTTATCCTCCCACTATGCACCAGGGAACATGCACACTAATGCAAAGAACAACCTTCCCATCCCTGCCCAGCTGACCTGCCTCAAACCACCTCCACCCCTGTGAGAGGCAGCATACCTCAAAGGGTCCTCCTTAGCCAGGGACCATTCTGCTATTACCAAGAACTGCTTAGGTAAAAATGCCACTGTTGGACAACACCAACTCATTGAAACTAAACTGTTTCGATGGAGTTGCTGTTAAAAATGGAGCTTACAGTTTAAAAACAACCAACCAACCAACCCTCCTCCCAACCAAACAAACAAAAAAACCCAAACCAACAAAACCAACAAAAACCAGGGAGAGGTGATGCTCACATTCCCTCCTACAGCACTGCCTGTTCAGGGTCCTGCTCTGCCCAGCTTGGAGCAGTGCTCAGATGTGTCAGCCTCTCCTCGGGGTTTTACATAAGGGAGTTTGAAAAGTTTCAGATACAGACAACACACACACCAAATCCTGATGTCTTTGTTTTGTTTTGTTTTTGCAAGGCAGACCTCGTGTTTTCTGGCCAGACGGTAGGTCAGCTTGGCCGCTCTGTGTCAGGCAGCACAGTAAGTGTCAGATGCCCAGCAGCACCAGGGGGGACAGGTTTAACTGCATGCACCTTTCTGTGAGACTTGTTCCAAATGCTCATTAGGTCACATACATGACCTTGGGAGATAATAGTCAATATTATCTCCTGTTTTACAGGAAACTAACATCGTCCTCACAGCAAGGATAAGGCAAAATGTGAAGACATGGCTCTTCTTGCCCCTCGGTTCTGGAGACACTCATTTTCCCAGCTGACTGCTGTATTTTCACAGCTGCTGAGCAAACTCCAGTTGAAATGAATAGACTTTGGGGTGTTCAACAGTCTTAAAAATCAGCATGGGAGAAATCTTGGCCCTGGCAAATTCAGTTGTAATTTTGCCTTTGAATACCCCTAGAGCTGTGACTTCATTGATAGTACTTAGAATTGCAACGTTCCCATTAAACCTGCCCAAAGCCACACAGTGAATGAATAAATAAGGCCAGTATTGTTATCTGTTTGGGTATTTTATGTGACACAGATTAAGACATAGTCCTGAATCAATTTCTATGAAAGCTGAAGTGGAAAAGCATTCAATCTTGATTTTAACATGTCTACTGATTGAGAGTTCACCATAATCCTCAGTATCAGATACTATTCCCATGACTAATTATCTTCACAGTTAAACTTCAATTTCTGGTCAGAATGTGCCCACCTTTCATTTCCAACTACTGGATCTTGCTGTACATTAAAGAGCTGTTCTCCATCTAGATACCAGATAGATCAAATCACTCTGAGTAATCCAATTCCTGGAGCCTCTCATTGTAAGTAACGTTTTCTGGTCATTTCTCATGCTATTCTCTGACATACCTCTGATATGTTTTTCCCCCTCAATCTCTTTTTTTGATTACAGGTATCAGAAACTGCCTCAGGTATTTTACAAGAGATCACACCAGTGCTAATTTTAGAGAAAGCATAATCACCTTACTACTACTCCAAATTTCTGTGTCTGCCCTCCCACAGACAGCATTTGCCTGTATTCATTTACCAGCAAGGAGCTCCCTGGGCTGGGTCTTCGCTGCTGGGGAAGCAGTCGCACCCCTATTGCACCCATAAGTGCAGGCACGATGGATGGGAACAGGGAGTGCTCAGATTAAATCCTGAGAGCTCTGGTTCAGCTGACTAGTCACTGGCCCTGCACCTTTTCAGACTTGCTCCTTCTCAGAAATAGGCCACCCTCTCAATTCTCTGTACCCAAATGCCTGCTTTTACAAGTAACAATTTACATATCATTTGCTTGTGCTAATTCACCGAACGACTTGATGGCTCTCCATGAATGATCTGTCCTCATCTTCCTTAACCTTCTTCCAGGTCACTTATCACTGAGCAGTGAACAGCCACAAGCTAACCTCACACCACAGTAAAAAGCCGCAAAAGCTGAACCCAGTGTCCCGAACTGCAGTTTCCTACTCTAGCAGCCACATCATGGTCCCACTTGTAATTCTGAAGAATGGACTCAATTTCATAGGTTAAGTTATTACTTTTCAAGACTGCCATAATAATGATACTTAACATTCCTGGAGCAATTTACATTTTCAAAGCACTGCAAAAATGTTAATTAACAGCATGCTTACACCAGCTTCAGGAACCAGTCACCTCAAAACTGCTGCTCGGCTGCTTCATGCACATCCACACTCATTCCAAAAAAGTATCAGACATCATTTAACTCCCATGTTCCTGGTAATCTTTTATTCTACCAATTATTTGAGCTTAATTTAAGGTTCAGTAACAAAGTGGAACTAAGGATATTAATACAAGTCTTAATAAATTTGTGTAATTCCTACTGTCTATTAGAAGACCAGAGAAAAACTTTTGTAATATAAGTCTCAGCCTTCACTGAATATGTTGCACAGTGCTCTATTTTCCATGCAATTCATAAATGCAAAAAAGCCTGACACGTAACTGGATACCAACATTTCCAAAATTCACAATCATTTCACCTTGCACAATTCAGCTATAACGTCCTCTGAAATTCACTGTAATGGTACCTTATACTGGAAAAGACTGGCACAAATCCACAAAGGATCATCTATTTATAAGAAAAACAACATCCACTGGTACTGGCTGACACATTTTATGAGGAATGTAACACTCCTGCTTTAGGGAATAAGCCAAATATTGGAGGTTGGTAAGACACTTTTCTTACAGAAGCACTGATCTGCTGCTGCTTTGTGAGTGGTCCCTGCGAAGCACTGGCCCTTGGACACAGGCAGAGAGATAATGGACAAAACCAACCATAATTCTCAGCTAGTGTGATAGCTTCCATTAGTTGGCACTTGCCAGGCTCATAGCTGGATCTGAACTTCATAAACCCTTCAAGGAATTTGGATCCAAATGTTTCTACATTCCTCAGCCTCTCTGGAGGTTGGCAGAGCTAAACAGGCACTTTAAGAAGTGCTGGCACAAGAGTTGAAAATGAAATCACAAAAAAATGTCCCCTGCTACAGATCTGGATACACAACATCCAGAAGAAAGGTTGCCAGTGACTCTTGAAACCTGATTTCATCCATCACTGAGAGCAATACACAACAGAAAGCAGCTTATACAGTGCCCTGCTGAGCATCATCTGTTTAGTGTGTATACTGCATTTTTTTTCAAATGTGTGAAAAATGAAAAACTATTTAGGTCCAAATGCTGAATTTGCAGACTCCAGCCTTATGCCAGACAAGATGTTGATCTTTAAGCTTGTCAACCTGAAAGACTTTTATATTTAAAGAAAGTGGCTTGCTTGCATTACAGCATTCAAGAGAGATGAAGTCCATCTGGAACAGGAACAGAGCAGGGTCAGCGGGATTGGCCAACGAAGAGCTGTGCACGACAAAGACTAAAGCAACTTGGCCCATTTAAACCTAGCAAAAGCAAATGCAAGAGGGAATATGATCATCCCCAAGGTATTTATAGGACAGCATTGGAGCCCAGTGCAGATAAATATGGCCAAGAATACACATAACCTAGAAATTGGAAACGTTTGATCAGCACAGGGAGGCTCTGAAACAGTTTCCCAGCAGAAATACGGCTTTTAAGAGGGCACTTGAAGTTCATGAACGTGGTGTACAACATCGTTTTCAGCAGTGGGAGGAAGCCAGGCCAGCTGGCCGGGGAGGTCTTTGCCCCTCCTTGTCTGGTAAAATGGCAGGTTGTTAAGGCAGAGGGGGATTTTAATCGGTCTCCTCTCTCCAAACATACTTCAGTTTCCCACCTATGGGCCAGATGCTGTCTAAACATTTTCTCTCTGTTTTGAAACACAAATACCTTAAGGGAAAATTCATATTGATGTTTCTCTGGAGATAACAGCTGCTCTCTATTAGGGCTTTTTACAGATTTACTCTTGTTAAATGCCCACTCAGCTCAGTGAAGGTTTGACAGGAAAAAGAACCAATTAGGAACTCGGGAATTTGATTAATAGAGGGCTAGAGCCAAAACTTGCCGGCTTCAGGAAAGAGCCAGCACTGGGGCTTGCATGCATGCATGTAGGAGTAAACTTTACTTATGTAAAAGCTCAGCTGTGCTCAATCCTGTGCAGGAAAAAAAAAAAAGAAAATGCCACTGCATCAGTTGGCTCTGGGCAAAATACAGGCAGGCAGCACCAAAGCAGCCATGGCTAAGGAAGTCATCTGCAGCAAGAAGAACTGCACCAGCCTTTTGCTGCATGAATGAAGCAAAGACCCAGCTATGACGCTGTGCTTGCCCATGAAGCACTACACCTCTAACTCAGGTCAGATGCTAAAGCACCACATCAGTCTACCAAGAACTCCCTGAGAGGATACCAGCTGCATGGTATGTGACAGACATCTGGGCACACAGGCAGTCATATCTTCTACTGAAGTGCTTGCAAGATGAAGGATCTCCCACTTGGAGACATGCTTTGGCACTATGTTTATTCTTTGTGCTTCCTCAGGAAACAAGTCCAAACACCTGGATCTCAAAATCCCCAATATCCATTGCAATTAATCTCACTGCACAACAGGCTGCACTTGTGGAGAACATTTAAACCATCAGACAGCTCCATCACGATTCTCCTTAGAGAAGCCAGACTGGGACAAAACCAGGTTAACTGACGACAGAGTAAACTGAAAGAAGTTTATTTGACCACTGACATAGCCTGTGGGACTTGTGCTGAGAAACTAAAGTATTGTCTATTAAGTCCAGAGAGAGATTTCTTTGAAGAAATGTCAGGGCAACATTATCTGACTGCTTTCTTTACAACTAGCAACTTACTGGTGCTCCTTCCCATCATAGAGTCTGCCCCACTTTCCTAGGCAAGTTACAGTTTAGACAGAAAACTGACTTTTCTCTGTCACATTTACAATGACCTAAAGAAAGTGTGCTTGACCCCAGGCAGTCTAACTTATTCATAAGATAGTCTCATACCACGTATCACAGCTATGATTTATTCATAAAGAATACTTGATCTGATGTGTTTCCAATACATGTTCCACTTAGCTCTGAAACATCTGTTTATTGGAAATCAATATATATAATAATTGCCCTGTACATACCTATGGAAGTCCTGTTATTCACTTAGAGACATTTGCGGTTTTATATTAAACGCCTGCACCGTGGCCTAAGAAGGGAAAAAGAAACAACCACAGACATGACAAACCTGTTGGGTAAGTACCACCAGCACCCAGTTTCCCCCACTCGAGGGAAATGATATTTTTCCTCAGTAGGAGACCTGGGAAGAGCTCGCAACGTGGATGGCTGGGAGCGATGGGCTGGGCCATGCACTGAAACACTGTAGATACACTACTGGATCAGACCAGTGCTCAACTGGGCCAATGGTCTAAAAATTATATAAATTATAATATTACTTTTACAAAACAAGTGTTTATACTATTGGCTTCACTGACCTTTTGCTTTTCCCCATTCTCCTGTATATATACCATAGCTCTTGATACTCCAGAAACAAGTAGGTCAGAGAAGATGGATATGCAATGAGAAAAAATCTGGGTTTTTACATCATCCTTGGGTAAATCCTCCATTAAACGACTGAGATTGCCTAGGACAGGCACCATGATGACTCAAGGGCAGTATCTGACCTTGACAAGCCTCTGTGGGCACACTGAGCGTGCCTGTCTGCCTCCCCCCTCTTCCTCCTCCTCAGGCTCACCAGCAGTGCTGGTGCTTGCTGCTCTCTGCACTTCCCAACAGAAAAGGATTGCCCCATGAGCAGTCCCCAACAGTGCAACCTCTGGTGATTATGGGGTTTTGTGAAACAGAGCCTGAGAAACTCTAAAATACTTTCATGGATTTCATGGGCTTGTGAAAGGGGTAACAAAGGCTATGCACTGCTTAGACAGGAAAATAGATGCCTTCTAGCATCCTCTTGGAGAGCTAGAGCCACCAGAGTTTCAGTAAAGTTTTCCAACCGGTTCTCCTTTTACCTCTGACAACACAAATGTCTCATTGGCTGCATCACGAATGGACTCTTGCTTCTCATCCCAGCCAACTTTTCCAAACTGTCCTAGCCTACAGCAGCCAGCATGAAATAAAGGCACCAGGCTGCAGAGTGAAAGCTGCACTCATTAGCACTGAAAGTTAAAATTGCTCAGCACTGCCTGACCTTCACCTGAGTGTGTTCAGTAGAGGAAGAATGGCAAGTATATTCAGAAACCCCTGGTAGATATTTGCAAGAACAATGGGGAAAAATTCCAGACTCCAACACCATCAGGATCTGAGCAGGTGGTCCTGAGCTCAGAGGGAAAACTCTGAAGCTAAGAATGCGTGTGCCCTCTGGTTTATCAGTATGCCCTCTGCTGTGCCAACATGCTCCAGAAGTGTTAGATGTGATTGGATTTAGGAGGATTGTCAGGACTCAAAACGACCTACCATCAGATTACAAGTGGCTCACCACAAACCTGCATCAAATTTGTACCAGTAGCACCAGTGGAAAGATGCTTTTGCCAAGATCAAATGTACATTCAGATGTGGTGTGGGGAAGGGGGCAGGGTCTCTCTCTGAAGGTTGGTGTTTTCTTCCAGCAAACGTATGGCAGGGCGGAGAGCCCTGGGAAAAGAATCACTCAACTCCCTTGTCTTTATAAAGTTGGGGATAAACATCATGGCACTGAGGCCTGCCAAGACCACAGAGAGAACACAGCTGAACATGAGGAAAAGCAGTTCATATCAAGCTCCTTTTTTACCATGTCATTAGGAGTCTGGCTCTGCAGTGCACAGAGCATCTAGCCATCAGTACGGGATGGGATGACAGGTAGAACAGCAGCTGATATCAGACAGGTTTAAGCACTCTGAGATCTTTCAGTCTGGAGCCAATCACACCTACAGCAAAGGATATTCAGCCAACCTCAGCTGCTGTCACACCTCCTCCTAGATGGGCTCATGGTGCTGGCCTGATGGAGAAGAAAGCCAGGAGGCACAAGGCCCTTTCATCTTCAACTTTCCACATAGCACAGCAGAACAAGTAATTTATATGGTTTTGAGCCCTTCTGGCCCTTGCCACCAGCTGAGCTTTCTCCATAGTCACTTGAAATCAGGAACCACTACTGATCAAACTGGTCAGAAACTGTCCATGCCAGCTGAGTTACAGTTTCACCCATCAAGGACAGGACCAAGGAACCCAAACACCACCAAAGCCACTCTGAATCACCAAGGCTCAGGGCAGCAAATAACTATTACATTTAACATATCACAGTGCCTTGTCTTGGCCTCATGTGGGGTCAGCCAGAGACTTCTATCTTGTATTTGTCCCTGTCCTTCTCAAGAAAAAAATTCTTTAAAATGATTAATCCTCCTCAGCGGTAATTAATTATCCCCAAGTAGTGAACTGAAATGACAGACTGATATTTCTACTTGAATCCTCAGGGGAAAATCGGGTTGTCTTGCTATGCTCTCTAAACCTGACATAAAGTTAAAAATAGGAAGTTTAATATGCAGGCTGTAGGACTTTTTCTGCCTGTAAGGCAATCCCAAGGGATGTCTCAGTTCAACTGCAAGCTCGCAAAGTCCTGCTGTCCTAGAGAAGGCAGTGACATTTATTTCATTCTTATGCAGCCCAGACTCAGTGAAACACTAGCAAGAACCAAAGAACTTTATCAATTAATACAACTGAAGCTAAGTTACAGCAAAAGCTTTTAAACATGTAAGTCACCAGTGAAGCCTGCTTAGAGCTGCGTGCTAGAAACAGCATGAGGAAAACGAGAGATTTCAGCTTACAGCAACTGTCTGGGAGCAGATGTCATACCAACACGAGAGGCAACTGGGTGGGCAATTACAAACACATATTCATATTTCTGCTATTAATTAGCCTTGTGGGTTACAAGCTTAACTTAGGGAACAAATTGGTTTTGTCTTAAAAGTGATTTTCCAGCTCAGGTTTCTAGTCTTGACATAGGTCCATATTTGTTACCTTTCCCACACAGATCAAAAATCAAGACTATTGAATAAATATTTTGATTAATTCATATCAGCTCTTCATTCAAAGTAAAAGTTGTTACAAGCTCATTTTACCAGTGTTTTTGTAAGAGGAATTCTGAAATCCCGTATCTTCCTCCGTTCCATTAATAAAGTGATATCTTGGAGTAAAAATGGGAAAATTCCCGAAGGATTAGTCTAACTTCTCTCCCCGCTGAACTGACAGTGCACTTCCCTAGCACAATTCTAATGAGAAAACAACTAGTGAAAGTGAACCAAGCCTTCACTCAGCATTAAATCCCAGTGTGCTGTAAAAGCCAGGCTGGTTGTCAGGTGTTCTTTAAAGTACTGAGAGTTTGTTTATGGAAGATCTATTTTCAGAAAAGAGGAAAAAAGTCTCTTTTTCTAGATCATCTTAAGTAACAGCACCTCCATGGTGTTTGCACAGCTACGCTAGAGAAACCCAACCACTGCCACAGGCAGGCTCCCCAGGCTGCAGATCAACGACACCAGCACCTTCAGTTCCTCCTGGGAGGCTAGTTGAGGTCTGGCTGGGTTTGTCACAACTATCAGGACTTTTGGCCTGAGTTAACAGGTCCAGGAAGATCTGACCTGTCTGCCAGACCTCCTGCAGCACTGTGCTGGTTTAATAAGCCCTCCCAGAACACAGAGCAACAAGAAACATGGTGCAAAGACACCCAACTGAGGTTTGGAGACAGAAATCCCTCTACCAGCCAGGTTTGTGGTTTGTTTTTTGTTTTGTTTTTGGGTTTGTTTTTTTTTCTTCCTATTCTTCACAGTATCCTAAATTCCCATTACTCTCAACCACAACATAGCAGTTCTTTAGGGCAGCGACACAAATTGTTTCCATAACTGCGTGAGTTACCTGTGTAAGTAATCTGTAGCCATTTCAGGTAAAAATTCACCCTGACTCCTTTAAGCCAAAGGGCTCCCTGGCAGAGACATGCAGATATTTCTCCCACCCAGCTTTCCACAGCCCACTTCTAGTTGTGGCAAGGGGGTTGCTGCAAGCTGTTTAACACTGATCTTCTCTATGGCATCTGCAACAGCCGTGCTTTGTCAGAGTGAAGAAATAATTGCCACACTTTTTGCTCCTGCCACAGGGCTTGGATATGCTTGCTTGAGAAATGTGGCTGGCTCTCAGCACTGTCACATATGCCCCTGCACAGTCTCGTTAAAAGCTTGAATACAGCAGCATACACAGGCTCCGAGCAGGCTTAGTTTAAGCCACAGCATGCAGTTTGCAATGTTTATTTCCCTGGGAGGATGGGACCCCGGCCCAGCCACAGCAGCCTGTGTGAGAGCATCCAACAACATGCTGTCCCATATGTCATTTCCCATGGACATGCTGGAGCTGCTCCAACGCCACGGGAGCCTGCCCATGTCCAGCCCCACACGTGCCTCAGTCATGTTGCAAGTACAAATACACAATTATGCAATGGCAAAATCAACCGTGACGGAGCCGCTGCATAGCACAGACCCCCACAGCATGTCCAATGCAGCCCTCTCCCTTTCCCCTCACCCCGCTCAGCCTCCAGCCCTGCAGCTCTGGCACCCACATATGTTTCCCCAGATGTACTAGCCAGGGTGCCTGCAAGGCCAGCATAGCTGCTGCCTCTCTGACCCCTCCTGCACACCTGAATCAGCCCTATTCTCTACCTTGTGCTGCCCCGTCCTCTGCATTAACCCCTTTCTGGAAATTAGGTTACAGACTTTACCTGTACTTTCAGGTTTGGTTTGGTTTTTTTTTTTTTTTCTCCCCCCAAAATGAAAGCAGCATTAGGAGGCACAAGCCCCCTGGTGAAGTTTACAGGCTGCCTACTACATGATAAATTAATTGTCTGTGCATCCTGCAACCTCATTTCATTTCAAAACAGCACTATACTTGCTAGCAAACTTTGTTGGCTTTCTTTAAGCTGATTAATGAGTTGATGTGTAACAAAACTTTTGTGCCCACAGGCAAGAAATGTCTTTTACTAATCAAAAAGCGTACCCCCCCCTCCAAGCTTTTACTACACGTGCTTTTCCAGAGGCATCATACTACTCGTAAGTGACAAGTTATTTGTTTCAGTTACACATTAAGGCAGGAAAGATAACAGTGAAAGAGAGGAAAAAGAGCAATCTTGCAAAAGAAACTGTCGTCTGTTATGCTTAAATAGCTCTGCTTGTGGTACAAACACCAGGCTACTGCAAAAGCTGTGTCTTAATGCAAATAGCACTTTGCTCTTCGATCCAAATTATTTAAGCTACTCGGCACACATGCAAATAAATATGCAGGGACACCTTTTGGTAGATGGTACCCTGTAGCAAAGGCAGAGAGGAGGTCTGTATTCCAACTCAGCACCTTGACCACATTCAGCCTAGAAACCTCAAAGAAATAACCAAATTCCAGCCGAGGTTTCAAACCCATTGAGCTCCCAGAGCCCCAAAGTCCCTGCATCTGGTGCTGGAGGTGCCTTGCATTCACAGCCTTTTTCAGGGAGATTTGCAACAAACCTCTTACACAGCTCAGATCAGTGGCTACTTTTGAAAATTTGGCTGCAAGACACTCATTGCAGGTCACTGCCCACACGACTGCTGGAGCTCAGCAGAATTAAATCCGTGAACCAGCCAGAAGCTACTGTTGTCCCTCATAAGCACAGCGGCAGCACTGCATCATTTGCTACATATCTCCTGCAGCCACTGCCAAATATGGCACTTTGGGGGCATTTATTTTAAGTGTCATTGTTCTCTGTACATTAACATATGCTCCAGTCAAACCCTTTATTCATCACTGCAAGATATGATGAGCCTTGTTACAGCCCAAATTAAAAGGTCTTGAAAGCACTGCCTTAATTTATAATCAGAAGGAAAACAGATTTTAATACATTTAAAGAATTTAAAAGCGGTCAAAATCCCTTTTCTGATAAACATAGCTGACATGGCTTTTAGCTCTCTAAGAAACACCAACTCCCTTGGCGGACTGAGCCAAGCAGCTGAGATGGGACTTCGACAGTCCCCTACTGCTGCTCTCCCAGGAAGGGACACGAGGTCCCCTTGGATTCACAGGTCATTCTCACCATTCCTCACATCTGCAAGGGAAAGCTTTATCAAGCCACCTTTTCTTGGTGGGAGATGAGCTTGCTGATCTTTGTATGGTAGTAAATCCTCAACAGAGGTGATACAATTTTAAATCGCTACTAGTAGCTTGAAGCATCAAAACTTCCAGATGACTGAGGTTATTTTATCAGCTGGGCTAAAACTACTAAAGGAAACTGAGGCAGAGGACATCTACCCTTTCCCAGAGCAGCCTTTTTTAACACTTCTAAGTTCAACAACATGAAGCCTTTTTGCAAAAATCAGATTTACAGGGTCCAAGTGCCTCACCTCAGATCAGCTGGCAAAGTTCACTGAAGGCCCTGGGAATCATCACCCCAAGTGACAGGACCAAGTTCTGCACACAATTACATTTGCATGCATATAAAAAGCCCCACAAACCACCACAGCTAATATCAACCTAAAAGAAGGAAATATAGTTAATAGCATGTTAAGAAGTTAAATTCCATTATTAATGAAAATGCTTCCAGCAGAGCAATTATGCAGCACCCTAAGAGAAAGTTGCCAGGAGATAGGGCATTAGTAGGAGCAGAGCTGACTATATGATGTTTGTATATGGACTGGCTGAATGACTGCCATACTGCACCTACCATAACCTCCCCAGGTAGAAAATATGATTGCAAACATCACTTGTGTAGCTAATTACCGATCTACAGCAGCAGGCTAATAAAAAGCCGTATGTGGAGCAAAAGGAGACATTTGGTGCTTACAGAATTGAAATTCTCCACTCTGGGGGGCTGTGGGATAAATAAACCAACTCCATACAGAAGTTTAAGTGCTGAGAAAGAAAAATTCCACAGTGGAGGCTGAAAAACAATTTTGGGTTAATTAACATCGATGAGTCAAAGCCTGCCTGACAGTGTGAGCAGGGAGAGATGAAGCAGGGTCCCTGAGGTAAGCCAGAGCACTGCACAGCAGCTCTCCTCCCTGGCTCTCTGCTACCTGCGGGCTTGTGCAATTTGTTAAAAAGCAGCTAGAAGCAGCATACACATTGAATTCCTAAGCAATTCTTTATTCAATATTCCTCTTTCAGGGACAAAAGTGAGACAGGCTATATCTAGTTGAACATTTAGACACTACTTTGTGTGTTCATTTCACAATGAAATGTTTTCAGAATTATCACCATACTTCAGCAGGAACGAATACTTCCCACTGGTGACACCACGTGTTGCCCCTTCTCTTCCACCTTTCTTGGGTGTCCAGGCAAAACTGAAGTCTCCATCATCAGGTGCTAAAAGCACAAGTTCCCATTATTGGACTAGAAGAAAGCTATCACTTTTTCATGTGGGACAATGACACACAAATGAATAACTGACATTAAGCAGTTGTAGCAAAACCACTCTATGAACGAGGTATAGTAAAAGCTGGCTTTGCAGTTGTTTGATTTTCACACTAATGAACAAGTTAAAGTTTATTTCTATCAACTTTATCATTCATAGTGGCAGGCAGCTGAGGAAGCACTTGAGTTTTCCATGCATCAGCTTATAGGCACGTATGCAGTTTTTATGGCTAAGCATTATGTCTCTTACTGTTACTTGTGATCCAGACCAGCGTCATGTTTTTCCCCCGCAACGTGAAGAGTCTAGCTTTAAAGAGTTTTTGTCCAGCAGGTTGTGAACAAAATTGAAATAACCACAGCAAATTAATTGGCAGAGACAGAGAAGCTCCCTGGGGTGCTACAAAATGATGAAAAGACTACAAAACTTCCTAGAGGACGAGAAAGATGTACATACACATACATGCCCAGGTACTCCTCAGCCTTATATCCTATAAAGGTAGTTGTGAAGTCCTCAGGTTTTCAGACTGACCTTAGCACAAGTACAAAAATAAAAGAAGAGATGTGCATGGAGAAACCTGCCAGTCAGAAGGAGAACCACCACCACCCTGCTTTGTATCATGACTCCCATTGGGCAGAAGCCCTTGCAGTCACCTGGCACTTGCTTTGCTAAAGTGCAAACACTGGTCTCTGACCCGGCAATGTTTCCCTGCAGTGGCATCAGCAGCCGGAAGGCAGGACTGGGGGAGTTTAGGTCTCTGCTTCTTTCAAGATGACCCCTGAAATGCTGAGCTCGTGATGTTATTAGCATCAGCAAGCAAGGAATCTAGCCAAGAGCAAAACGTGTTTTATCTTTCCGTCAGTAATTGAAGTGGGCCAGCATTCAACAGCATATTGCGCCAATATTTCTTCGAACACCAAACGGGTATGCATCTTTCAAGCTCGGGCTGCAAAGTGAACGGGCTGAACACTGCACGTTCTAAGTTTTGACTTCAAGCACTGCTCAAGATACTAACCAGTTATTGGCTCTACATTACATGCACAGACAAAGTTTTCCCACTCTGGACCAATTTTCACCATTGAGATGAACAGAACAGGCTGCTCTAGTCAAATTCAAACACACCAAGAGGAAGCCTGAACCTGCCCAAGTCTCTCTGCGATGGTTTAACCCACATGAACAGTGAACACATCAAGACAGTCCCAGCTACATGCAGTGTGTGCAATCTGGAGAGACAAAAGCACAAGCTCCCTGCTTCAGAAAGATAAACTACTCTTCAGCTCAAGATATCCAAAAAAGAAACAAGCAATCTTCATATAAATAGATGAGATTAGGATTTTGGGCTTCTCTTCCAACCCGTGGGATGGCACAGGACACAGGAAGAACTCCTCTAGGTATATGGGTGCACCAGTGAGACCATCACCATCTTTCACAAACAGGTTGATCAGGATGGTGCTTCTGCTGAGCAACTCAGTGCACAGACCCCAACCCCACCCATGCTCCTTGCCTGTATCTGGTCTCTGGGCAGCTGTGCAAGTGAGGAGAGGACATCCTCAGGGTCTGCAACTTATCTCCCATAGCTGTAAAGCCTTCATACTGATTGGGAGCCTGTAAATACAGCGCTCCAACAACTGGCATTACTTCTACTGGCAAAACACACTGCTCACAAAGCCCTTATGTTTGCTGGCCTGGAGCAAAGCAGATCCTGAGCAGCACTTCAGCACCTGAAACTGGAGATATTCCCACCACAGCCATCAAAGACACATATGTCCTCTGCCTTGCAGTTTGCATCAGCCTAAGCAAAGGGGCAGTATTTTGCATGCACGTCAAAAGAGAAGCAGGAGAGTCTGGAGGTTACATGCTCTAAGAAGTCTACTGAGGCAGCCCTCAGGCATTGCAAGCTTCAGCCACAATGAGCTTTAAACACACATCAGCAGTGCTGGTGCTCTACAGTCCATGTATCATGCACTAAATGGCTAGTACCATTTGTCTCAGCAGAACTGTCACCTCATGTTGTAAGAGCAAGAGAACCAGGTAATACAAGTCTTTTTGAGTGCTTGTAGCCTGCAGTAAAGGTTGACGTTTATGAACCCAAAATCCTGAACAAAATTATTAAACATAGCATAATTGCCCTGTCCGTTCCCAAAGAAAAAAAAAGCTACTTTTATTCCTGGAAAAACAACTGAAAGCTGTTCATTTGGGTGGGTTATTTTGTTTAGAAGGGCTTTCTTTAGCTTTTTGGGGACTTCCCAGCTATAATACATTTTTCTTAATTAGTTTAGCTCAACCAGCAAAGAGCAGGAGTTGAGCAACAAGGGTCTGCACATAAAAGCATTTTAAATTACTGGCTAGCTAATACAGTATAAATAGACACTGCAATCTGCCTGTCAGACTTATTAGAGGGTAGTATTGTGTTCTGTATATTACATTACTATTATTGTATTTTCCAGGAGAATGAATTATCCACTGGTAATGATTTCATATGGGTAAATGAGGCTGCTAAGTTCGCTTCATTAGCATCTTTTCTGCAGCCACCAGCATTTAAATTAGAGATTCTCCTGGACTATACGAAGGAACAAGTGTTTACTCGAGTTTTTTACCAGCCTGACAACTCAACACCTCTGCGTCCTGCAGTTCCTGCCTCCGCTGGGGCTTGCAGAAGCTACAGAAACAGTGGCATGTAATACAGACCTGAGAACTGAGCAGCTCCTGACAGAGATGGGATTTGATCCCCATGTATAGTGTTATTTCTTGATCGCATACCATAAGGGATCTCTGACCAGGACAGCAATGTTTTTCAGGTGTTCATCTCTTCAATAAGAAACACCCTTTGAAGTAGATCAATGTAAATACCAAGTATTTTTTGGGTGCAGGTAGCCATGCTAACTGCTCTGTGAGCACTTCTGAGGCTTCCCACCCAAATCTCACAACCAAACTCACTTCTGCCCTCAGATCCAGTCAAGGGGCAGGCAGAGCTCCTGCGGCCCATGCCCAGAGTCCATTTTGGATGAACAAGGTGGACAGTACAGAACTATGGGGAATCCTCCCAGGCCCTGGGGAGCACAGTGCTGTGATACTCAGGGCTGACATTACCTTTCTATCCTGAACTATCAGCCTTCCACAAGTGATGCGCAGTCCCCATACCAGCACCAATGTCTCCCTCCAGCATCAAAGCTCTGTCATTTCCACAGCCCCAAAACCCTGCACAGCCAACAGCACAAGGCAAGATGCAGGCAGGACAGGGCTGTGTGCTCAGCACAGGGATCAGCTGCACGGAAATACTGCAGGCAAACTCAAAGCAAATAGAGGGGCAGAGAAAAATGGTTGTATCTCCTCTAATGGCTTGGCTGGCAGGTAGCTGAGGAGTGGGGGCATCCTTCTGTTCAGGCTTGGTCCCCATCTCCAAGAGTTCCTCCATGTTGAGCCATTCACACTTGTATGAACAATAAGCAACACTGAAGTCAATGACAGGACTGGGTAGAGACAAGTGTCATACGTTGTGACAGGGTATGATGTGATGCAAAGCCACATTTATGTGAGATCCAACAGGCTGCTAGTAGGAACAGGAACTCGGGCATATAGCAAAATCCAGCTCCTGGAACAACTTATCAGACAAAAATATTTTTAAAGGACATTTTAAATTCACTGCTTTAACTCCCTTCTGCCCTGTTAGTGAGGTGGTTAGTTGGCTATATCGCTAGATTAGAAAATGGAAATCCTTTCACATACAGAACATGTAAAATAGTGCTAGTTATGACTGAGTAAGCCCCCTTTTATATCTTTTAAAAGGCAATATGTGTTTGAGGAAGTAGCTGGGGTATTCACAAGGAAAGTTTATTTCACCAGTATTCACCATATCATCAGCTAATTATAAAAGCACAGCAGCTATCTGTGGTGTAGTGGTAATTGTAGCTGGTGTGCACAAAGGAGCAATAGCCATATTACTGCTTTTTACTACCACTTCACAGGAAAGGTTCTCAAAGAGCACTGCAGTTATCTGCACCTATACCTTCACAGCTCCAGAATTTATCAGTCATTTCGCAGTCATGGAAATCCAGAGAGAGATGAAGTGAGGCAGGCATGAAAGACTCGGAGTAACTCCCCTTACTCTGAGACAGTTTCACTCCTGTTTGGATAAAGCACTAAGTCAGCTTTCAAACTCCACCAGCCTTCAATAGAGAGCTTGGCTGCAAATTGCACAGGCAAATCAGCTGGTCTTTAATTCTAAAAAACACCTTAGAGTAGCCAGAAGACCCCTATATTTAAAGGTTTGAGCTTTAGAAACAACTTTGGGGACAGAGGAGGGAGGCTCTGTACAGCAGGTCTATATATCTAACAAGGCAATAATTAAACATTTAATTTCCCAATCACACTTTGATCTGGTGAGCAGTGCTCTGGGTTAAAAGCACCCTCAAACCTACAAATGCAAAATAAAAACAGCTTAGCAGGCGGAACAGCTCTTCGATTTCCGTCAGCAACAGTGAGGACAGGTGTCTCTATCACCATTCTAGCTCAAGGATCCACCTTCTGCAACAGATTTAGATCTTCTCCAAGAACGCTTGGCTTCAGCTCCAAACTGAATCCCGAGTTTTCAGAAAATCACAGCAATGATTAGATTTATCAGATGATCAAGAGCCTTTCCAAGTGCAAAATTCAGGTAGTCACGCTGTAACAGGCTGTTCCACTACAAAACCCTGAAGGCAAAGCCAGTTTCAGGTGTAGTTTCCGAGAGCAGCATGTACTCTGGAAACATGCTGCACACTGCAAGGTCTAGTCTGCAACAGCACCTTCAAGAAGTCATGCCTGCAGTCACATGCAATCAGCTGTTAAAGGGTCCTATGGAGTTGACCTTTATAGCTCTTAAACTGCCTCAATAACTGCAATATCTCTGGACTTCAATCTCTAAACATTATCTATGCAGTAGCCAAAGCATAGTTCAGCCATGGCATGCCAGCAACTGCAACACTGACTTACTCATACAAACTGGACCATCTTATAGTCCGTGTTCCTGAATCAAGCAGATACCAGAGTATTTGCCAAACTTAGCCCAGGGGCAGATGAATTGAGAGCCCGATGACAACAAAGCACATGCCTCTGAGAATGAAGCAGGCTTGGCACCACTGGTATTGCCACAGCATGCCGTATCACACAGCCACAGCAAGGGTGTGCGCTCACACAGCACCAAAAGCCTGACTGCCATGTATCAGAGCAAGACAAGCTAGCTTCAAAGTACCGAGTGAGGGATGGACAGCAGGTTAGCAAGGACTGAGTAAAATCTAGCACAGACTTCAAAACCAGCATGAAAAACCCATGTAGCCCTAAGCAGACCCCTGCACTGCTTGGGCTGGGCTGCTGCTGCCAGCGGAGGCAGCTCTGATAAAACAAATGGGTGCCTGACATCACGATGATGCAGTATAAACATACCCTGCAGACCTCAGCTATGCCAGATAACAGAAAACCCTCCTTTAGCAGCAAACAGCCCCGAAAAAGTTATTAGTTTTCCCTGAGTTATTAGGAAAGTGAGTAATCGTGTGTACAGTTATAACAGTGCTGTAGATGCTGCACTCCGACCGATGGAAAGGCAAAGCAGAAGAGAGATTTGTTTGCAGCTGGTAATTGTTCTCTGCCCTGACTTTGCTCAAGCAGCTACAATTATTAATTTGTCAATTTCAACATCAAAAGCAGAGATAACTAAATAGAGGCAAGGTCAGATGGAAAAAATAATCTCATTTTTTACATTACTTTAATTTTTTCCAGCTGAGATAGCTTTCTTTTTGAGCTGATATTAAGAGCGTACATATTTTAAATAAGTCCCACTGGCCACATATGCCATCAGAACAGTGCAGCATAGCAAAAAATAATTAAAGTAATTGTTTATAAGGACAAATTATAGTCACTTCAATTTTGCTAGGATAACAATTTCCACAGCAGAAAAGAAAACAGACATGAAACTCCACGCTGAATTTATTTCCCTACTATGAGTAATTCTTTGGATTCTTCTCTGTGAAGAGAGAAGCTCCAGTTTATAAGGGAGGTAAGCCCTAGATATCATTACCTCTGTGGGGATCAAAGTAGCACAATGGAAGAAGCCCTATTGATGCTAAAGTCTGCCCATAGGGAAAAAGCTGAAAAACAGACACAGACTCCAGGACCTACATTCACCTACATTCTCTACAGGAGAATATTCTTAGCCTGAAAACAAAAATAAATTAATGTAATTACTCAAAAAAAAACCAACAAGAAAAAGTCTATTACAAAATGGAAGAGAGATTTGCCTCTATCAACTAAAGCAAAATGGTTTAATTTCTCCTACAGTCTAGTTCAAGTGAAAAGTGAAAAAAGGAAAGAAAAGGAACCTAGGTGAAAAAATTTCACCTTTTCCTCCCAAATCTTAAAGCTAGAAACTGTTTCAAAGCATTAAAATATTTTCATGGAGCACACTCTCTGGGACCATTTCACACTGAAATCACATTAGCACATCTCTTTCATAGTGCAGCCAGGTTGGTTCTAACCTCTTTAACAGCTAAGCTGTAAAGCCTTTGGTATCCAGAAAATAAGCAAATTTGTGCTGTTACAGAAATATCACACCATAAGGACAAATCTGTCTTGTGATTAACTCCGTAGCAGCAGAATCCCACCAGGGATGAATTAGTCGACATCATTTTGCCACCTTTTCCAAAATGCGGACTCAGGTATTTTCAAAATCCTTTTTCCATTCATGTCTGCTCACGGCATGTGTAGCTTGCAAAAAAGTTCCCTTCATCATCCTCTGTAATTAATTTTCACTGAGCTGGACAGCAGAAAACAATACATCCGTAAGGACCTTGTACTAGGTCCACAGTGAACTGCAGCATCGTGTATCTGAGAAGTGGCCTCACCATATTCTGTGTGTTGCTGCACTAATTCATTGTCCTGTCATTGAACATAACTGGATGTTTATTAACAATGAGAACAAATACATTTCACCCTTTATGCCAAGACTGTCATTCTGAACAAAAGAGGAGGGGCAGTAAGAAGGAACTGAGATATTGGTATACTTAAAATAAAAATACAGAGCTGGCATCATGGTATTTAACGATTACCACAGGAAGAACATGAAGTTTAACACAAAGTGTGGACTGTCACAAACAACTCCAGTTTGTTTAGGTTTCTCCATTCTCAACAAAAAGATGGGCTGCATAGACCAGTATCCTGGCTCGTACAGGATATTAGCAGGGCCAGGGAAAGGTATCTGGGTACACACCATAAATATTAGCTACTTGCCCCTAATATTCTCATATTCACTGATCATTTTCCACTTTTCAGGGTTTCCTGAATGGATGATTTCTATCTAACAACACTCAGGGAATTCAGTGTTCATTAACCCCATCCACACCTCCCTTGACAAGTGCAGCTGCCCTAGGACAGATGCAGCTGCCACCGCCACCACCACCACATCACCTCGCACAGGTGAGCCCACATCCCTCTATGGAGAAGCCCAGGGGTATGCCTGAATTTCCTTCCTGAGCTATTTCCCAGAACAATCTCAAATCAGGATCTCAGCTCCAACATCACCCTGTAGTATCAATAATTTAGAAGCACAGAAGAGATGGGGAACACAGGAATAAAGTTTCCTGGCAGTAGTCAGCACAGGTCTGCAGCAAGAGCCCTAGTGATGCTCAAAGACACCCACTCTATCCGGGGGATGACAAACCTGCATCACCCCCAAAGTCAGCTGCTCTGCTGACACAACACATGTCCTTGGACCCAATAGCTGCTCCAACAAGAGAGTCCTCTGAACATCACTGTTTGGCAGCTTTGTGACACCAAGCACACAGCAGCTTTGAGACCGAACCCCTGTGGAAGGCAGGCAGCAGACCCCTGTCAGCTGGGGCTGACTGGCCCACGGGCACGTCCTGTACACAACACTCAGCTTCCACCCCGTGAGCATCACAGGGGCAGCCCTCAGCTCCAGCAGGAAGCATCCTAAAAATCTGATCTCAAACATAGCATTAAGCATGGCAAAAATACAACTCTTGAAGGTGATCTTAAGTCAAGATTATTTACCATAAGTAATTTCTGAGATGATTGAAATAATATCTATGCTGCAATGAATTCACACCCCACTGCTAACAGGGTATCAGGAACAGACTTGGTCATGGGCACAGGGTGCTTTCTCCAAAGCAGACAGTAGCCATCTCTCAGAAATCATCATACACCAGAAGCAGCATCTTCAATAACGAATAAGACCTCCCAGGTATCTTTCAAGCCTTGGGTTTGCTACATTAAGTTTAAAGCTCGTAGCTATGTCTTTGGTAGAAGGAAAGATTCCTACAGCTTACTGCTGTGCATGCCACTATTCAGGGAAGGAAGAGATCCTGCCACACTGCTCTAATTAATGCGGACTCAGTACCTCCAGTGCATGGCTAGGAGACAGAACAGTTGTAGCTACCCTCTCCACTACTGCTTTGGAGGTTTAGGGCACATTCAGATGAAGCAGACTAGCAGCACAGAAAAAAAAACAATAAAAAGCAAGAGGAGAGAAAAATGCTGTTTGTGACTCCCATCTGCACTAGACTACAATTTAAAGCATCGGTTCCTAACCACCCATAATCTGAGGCTGTTTTTTCCAGGGGACATCTTCCCTTTTGCAGGTACAGCGTGAGCTTGGTGACACCTACAGTTACTCTCAAGGGTTCCAACTTGCGAGCACACCTTACTAGCAGTATTGACAAGGGCCATAGTTCATTCCATATATATTTACTGATTAAAAGCTGCATTACAGCAGAATGCAGGTTGAAAGTGTACATACCAATAATACAGAACCAACTACATCACAGAGACCTGCCATTTGCCACATGCAAATGCTTAAATTTCCAAGCCTGGGACATTCAGACTTACAGCTAACCTTCTGCAACATCAAGCAGGTTAAAAGCAGATAGGTCTAATTACTGAGCTTAGCTCATCTCAATTCTGCCCAGTTCAGGTGGGAGAGTGAAAACGATAGGGGGGAAAAACCCATGCAACTTTGAACATTTGCTTCAGCTGGCAACAACACCGTTCCACACTAACAGTCTTTGCACAGTTATCCGGTGTAACAACACACATCTTCATTCCCACTGCATCGCAGCATAGGGAGAGAATCAAAGGTGTCACATTCACCAACAGCCCATATTGTAATCACATGGCTGCTGTATAAACTTTTAATTACGAAGGGAAGAGGCTAAGGGTGGAAGAGATAATCCTTAAAAGAACTACTTCAAATGCAGAATACGGATTAGATTTCAGAAAGGCTAACTTAGAAGCCGTGTGATGTATCTGTTATTTTGATATCAAGGTCATTCATAACACTTAGACACCATTTTCTCAAAGGAAGCCTTTTAAAAATATTTTCTCTACTTGTTTCTACAAATCAGCTGATTCTAGTTGTAAAAATCCCACTAATTGAGTGCCACACAAACCATCAAAGAAATCCTTCGCTTCTCAAAAAATAAGACGGAGACAAATAAGGCACAACAAGACAGCAAGACAATCAAGGAACCCTGTTTACACCGAGCTGAGGAAACCCTAAACTCAAGCCCAATACAAGACAACTTGAATCAGTTCAGATTTCAGTGAAAGCAAGCTGAGCATGCCTGAGTTGCTTTACATTTGTTCCTCCGCCCCCAAAGGCTGCGCACTCAGTAGATGCTATGGATTAGCTGGTTTTTGCACCACACAAACTTATGCATAGAGATGAGCTCAAGTTACATATTTTGGAAAGAATACACTATTCTGTCCTTGTGAAAGAGTTAAAAATTCTGGGTTTAGCTATTAACTATGAACGGTGCATAATGCATGCATTTGGGAGGGATTTTCATCCCCAGAAGCCCTCTACACTGACAGCTTTGAACCTTGGATGGAAAGTGTTCTTTCTTCAGGGAGGCAAGAGAACAACAGGATGGCCTGCTGTCCTCCCAGATCCAAGATAAGATGCAAATTTCAGGGTTTCTGAAGTCGGCTGGCAAATATCCCGAGAGACTAAGAGCAGTGCTTTACCGCATACAGTCACATCTGAACAATTCACTGGAAGAGAACTCCTCGCTGTTCTTCAAAAATATCTTTCTCAGCTCGCAAGTGCTCAACCAGGGAACCCTGAGCAGCACAGAGGACGTTGACTTTGTGCAATAATGCTCCACCGTTAGAAGTGGGATGTATGTCTTGGCAAAAGAAAGATCCTTTCTTCTGGGTTTGGCCAGACAAGTGAGAAACCAATAGCAAAACACTGATACCTGAGAAAAACAACACTGAAGCAAATAAACCTCAGGATTTGTTTCCTCTCTGCATGTCCCCTATTAGGTTAATTTGTTTTATCTGTCTACACAGCAGAAGTAGGGCTACAACACATGAAAGGAGCCAGGATTGCTCATTTCTGAAAACTCCACTACTCGACAGTGCTGCATCTGGGCAGACAGTCACACAAGAAGAATATGAAGAAGTCACTGGTTTTAAACTATTTGCAAATGGTAAATAGAGAAGAAATGGAACAATTCTCAGCTTTTCCTGTCCTTGAGTCAATGATAGCTCAGAAAAAGATAAAGTTGAGATGTTACTCTTGTTCTTTAGCCATCATCAAGAATGGATAAGAACTGAGATATTGCAGTGGATTTTAGCGTGGAAAAACTGGAGATCCCACATAGCTGTTACTGAAATGCCCTCCAAACATTAATACCACCATCCAGATGACAATGTACTAACTCAAAAGTGCTGTGTCCAACACTAAGCCACTTAGAAGCACAGGATTAAACACATATCACCCTGGCGAAAGGGAAAGGTGATGACAAGGAGCCAAAAGCTAGGAACTGTAAGTTTATAAATAAAGGCAGGCACAGGGATGATCTAGCCAGTAAAATTAAGAAACATATAGATGGGTTTTGAGGCAATTAAGGATTACTCCAATGCTATTTCAACCATTTCCGCATGACAGATAAAAAAAAATTACAAGAGATTTTTAACGCTCTTCATTGCAGGGGGACAGTAGTTACGTGGTGTATGTATATGTTATATCATCAGTTCTGCACTCCTTATTCTACCACCAACTAAGCAGAACCTTAAAGTGCAGCTAATTAAGCAGAACCTAAATTCAGCAGGTTTGGATGACTTGCACCAGTTTTAAAAGAACATCCTGAAACACTCTGTATTATTGATATCAATTTTAAACATATCTTGGGCACATGGAAGTCGCAGTGGCTGGAACAAAACCTGCTGATGTGCCAAGTATTTTAAGAAGTAAATAGAAAATCCTAACAATGATCTCCAGTAAACTAATAGAGTGACAAAATTAATCTGTATAAACTGGAAAATCTCCAGAATTGGCCCTATCTAGCATTATTGACTTTATAAAAGCATAAAATAACAATTAAAACTTCTACCTAACATGACTTTACTGATTAAAATGACATAGTTTATTTTCCACACAGAATTTAGCTTCAGACTACATAATGATTTGATTAAGATGAGGAAATAATGACATGTATTAATGAATGAAAATAATCTCATGCAGCAGTGACTAAACAGTCACAGGTGTACATGCTGGTCCTTGGCTCTATAGTGTAAACACATATATTAATGAGTAGAAGAGAGCCTAAAATAATTAATTCTCAAGCCTGAAGATGACAAACAGTATGGACTACTAAACTGAGAAAAGACCAACAGATCTGCATGGCTAAATAAGCTGTACCAAAGAATACAGTATAGACTTCAGTACTGCCACACACACAGCAACACAAATGATGGGAACAGCATCCCGTGAAGCCATTGGTTTCAGCACGAAGTTCCTGGTCAACAGGGAAAAAAAGCAGCCGAGCATACTGTGCTTAGAATGGTCCTGTGTCAAGAGAGCTTAGAGAGGCTTTGATAGGGGATGCTCAAATTAAAAAAATAATTAAAAAAAAAATCAGTGTGTGGCATTTAACATTAATACTATCAAAATTATGATAAGTTTTAATGCTTGCAATTCAAGAAGTATATTGAAAAGCTGGATCCAGTGCAAAGAACCACCAAGAAGATGATTAAAAGACCAAAAGCTCAGCTTAGAGAAAGGCTCCAGGAGCACCATCTGTTCTCCTTAACGAAGGGAGAAGGTTAATAGGATGATCTGATCACAGTTTGCAAGTACCTACATAAGGAACAGAAATTTGATCAAAGAGCTCTGTCCTTTAGCAAATCCAGTCTAACAAGAGGCAATACAAAACCAGACAAACTTGGGCCCAAACAATACACGTTTACGATGGTTCACTCTATCAGTTAATGCCAATGTGAATGGCATTACCAGTACTGATACCTGCCAGTAAGGCTGAATGCAGGACAGTAAAAGCTGTCATGGATTCTCCATCACACATTAAAAACATGACAGGATTTTTTTTTTTTCCTTCCTACTCAGATGCAACTTTCTAGCTAAAAAATGAATTATTTCAGAGCAGCCAGGGAATTATTTTCATAGCACTGACTTTGCATGAGCAGCTCTGCATGTCCCATGAGGCCCCTACAGCAGGAGCTTTGCTCCAAGGTGGGGACTGTGGCGTGCCACTGGGGACAGGCTCTGCCACTCTGGCAGCTCTCAGGAATGAAAGTTTAAGACTGAAGCACCTCTGCTGTACCATGGGCTGGCCAGCATTCCCCCACCAAGCTAGTATTTATCACAGTACCTCATCCCTCAGCATCTCCCACAAAATGTGACCACTGGGGGTAGAACAGGCACATTCACATGGAGCCCTAACCCCATGGAGCTTCAGCTCAGCTCATATTCTGCAGGACCCTGGATGATGCACAGCAAGACAAGAGTTATAACCAGGTATAAAGTGAAGAATCCAATCCTTAAAGAAATCCCATTTAAGATTAAATATTCATTGTTTATTGTGTATTATTTCATTCTTTTAGAAGGATTGAAGGAGATGGCTTTCCTTCAAATGCTCTATGGCTCTGGAAGCTGAGGGAGCAGAGCATCAGCTGCAGGATCCCCACTAGTTCCCAGTGTGGACCAGTTGTTTCTGGCTCAATAGGTTGTGCTGAGAACAGCCACTGGGGAGGCCTTTAGGATAAATGCACCCCAATCACAGGCCTGGGCAGCCTATTTAACAGTCACCTTATTCCTTAACACTGCTGGATTATTTACAAGTAATTTAACCTCTTCAGCACGTTTTCTTAACAAGCTCTTTGACTCCTGTGTGACATAGGTTTGTGGCAGGACACTTCCTCAGTGCCAGGAATAAGAGCACAGAAGCAAGTGGAGTTTGTTTTGCAGAGTGTCATATACTTTGGGCTCCTTCAAAGGATGCATGAGGTACCTTGGGATGCCCCACCTCAAGCCCCAGTTCTCTCACCACATACTATGAAAGTATTTGTGGCTCCAACCTTTCGGTATAGACCTATTCCTACTCTTCTCTCCCTTACACTTACTGCAAATCAATGCTTCCTGCCCTACACCTTGCATATAGGCACTGTTTTTAAGGGAAACAACTACAGAGCAGAAGCCGATACCTCCAATCAGATGTGCAAGAAGCTTCTGGTGGATTTCTAGAGATGGGGGCCTGAGGAAGAATGGGAGAGAGTTTGGCTAGAGGCAGAAGCAGCCTGCAGAGCAGCCAGCAGCAGGCTAGCTATGTGTAACCATTTATTGATTCCGTTTATAAGAGCCAGACCCCAGGAATGGCAGGGGGGAGTTGAACCCCATGCTGCGTGTGGGTGCCTCATGCAGCAGCCTTCACAGGAAAGGCTCTGCTGAAAAATTCCCAGCCCTGTCCCTCTGCTGAGCCTGCTGCTCCACTCCTGCCGTTCCTGCACGGAGTTGCTGATGTAGGGGGAGGGAGCCCGTCCCTTTCTGGCAACACAGGCACCTCATGTAAATTCATTGAATAAATGCAGTCATTTCTCTCAGCTGATCCATCCCCACGTGCGCATGTTGAAGCTGTGCCAGACCCTCAATGCAGCCAACTCTCCCACAGTTCATCGCTCCTGAAGGTGAAACTGTTCATCACCCTTATCAGCATTTCCCCCTTCCCCTCCCCTGCCTGCCCCAAACTGCCTTCCCTGAGTTTCCTGGCCCTCCTTCCTCACAGGAGCTTTGCTCTGCACAAGTCAAAATGCAACTCAGACAGAGCCTTGAAAGACACCTTGGAGAGTAAAGGACATTATAAATAAAGTTATTTTAAGCTGAGGAAGACTGCATTTCCTTTAGAGGCTGACTTCAGTCTCTAGAGCCCTTGAATTTTTAGACTCAAATCTGTCTCCTTGATAAGGCTCCATAGTAGCTGAGACCCACAAAGATGTTTCCAAAGCACCAGCAGACATAAATAACTAGAAACAAAACTGGAGCATCCTTACTGGATGCCCACATGAGCTTCAGCTTCTGCAATCAGTCCATGTGAGCCTCTTAGTCATCTGAAACAGCACAACCCTCAGCAATTCATGGAAGCGGAAGGCTGTGCTGGATCAGCTGGAGCTGATCCTTTTCCCTTTATTTTGGAGTAACCACCAACTCCTAGTCCTGACCTGGCCTGTAGAAATTACTCCAGTTAAACACATGAGGGTCTGAATCAGCAGGGCTGCAATCTAGAGCCCACTCTACCCTCTACTTACTCCAAGATCCATGCAGGTCCGCAACACCTTAGCACATCCCACGGGGCTGGATGGAACATGAAACAGATCTCCCTCCTGCAAGGGATGCTTATCACCTCCAGGTGCTGGTCTGAGCAGAAGCCTCCATGCTAATCATGGAAATCCAGGGCTTTCAGGGTCTGTTTCGCTTTGTGCGACTTAACTATTAGAAGTTCAAAACACATGGACAAAATATACTTTGGAAGTCATGGACCCTAAGCTTTTATGCAGCTGCAGAAGCTCTATGGGATTAGGTTTACATCCTCTTCACTTTTATTAGCATCAGCTGCTGTAGGAGCCTTCTCAAACAGGAAAATAGGGGTTTGGTTCTCCAATATTAAGCATCTTAGAGAATAAAGCAAGGGAGGTACTGACAGCATGTAGTGAGAGATCTATCAGAGGAAGAGATGGAAAGAATCTATCATTTTAAGGAATACACAAGTAACCGGCCAGCTGAGGAACATTTTAATGAGAGACATTTTTCTGGCTCTCTTGGATTTGGGGAAGGAGCGATACAGAGACTTTTATCAGGCCCTTTTCCAGACTTAACTATATAGCTCTAGCTCTGTATGCACTGCTAATGAGATGAAACGTTACTTACTTTCCAGAATTGACCAGTGATTGAGGATGCCTTAAATTGAGACTCTTCATATGGCTTTTAATTGCGTTTAAAATAGTGTGCAATCATTTATCAAATCTATTACCTTCAAAGCATCTTCAATTTCATTTCTAAAAAGAGGCACTACAGTCCCCAACCACTAGAAGATTCCTGCCCATACCTTGCCACCTTTTCATGGTACATTTTCACACCCAGGTCACACAGGGCAGCAATGACAGAAGAAACCCCATGGAGATATGCACAGTAGCTTTAAAAACAGGGTAGTTCAGACTTTTCAGACCTGATTCCTAAAAAAACATCTCTACATTTGGAACCAAACCCAAAATTCAAATCTCAGAGCAGCCAAAAGTTTGGCATTACAACTCAGATCCATGTGGTTCACTCCCTGACTTCCTCTGCTTAGAGAAGCAGCTTTTTACATCTGCTCAGCACAGGCCCTATGGCACATGCGATCTTACCATGCTGCAGAGCCATGCGCCCCTGCCAGTGGCAAGCAGCCCATCGGTGGCATCTCACTCCTGGGAGAGGTGCGGCTTCAGACCCAGCTGAGCACCAAACTCTAGGGCAACTGAGAGCCAAGAGCAAAAGTAGAGAAGCTCTCACATGTTTCTCCTTGCCATGTGTGTTGTACAAGCTAAGCTGTCTGTGGCTGGATCTTTTGAAATCGACTAGATTATCATTTGAAAAGCCTGATCAAGAATCCAACTAAAGGTCTCCTGACAACTCAAGAATGCTCCTTCAACATAGCATGTTGACAAAGTAAGTACCTGCACACATCCTCCTCTAGCAGGAAAGCCTGTGACACACCAAAACCCAACCCATAGTCACTTCTTAGCTTGAGAGTCCAGAAGAAGCCAGTGCAGTAATCTGGTTTAACCTGCACTACAGAGCATTGTGCAGCATCTCTGAATCATACATATTTAAGAAAAGCTGTGTTTTGATCCCATTAGCCTGAGATCAGTGCTAACTTTTGCACAAGTAAAGCTACATACCTGCTTAGCTCTCTGCAGTCCTCACTCTCTAACATGGACAGTATCAGGTTTACACCCTTCTACATGTGGCTCCATCTGCATACTTTAGGCTCAGATGTGACACACCCACTTTAGCACCTGTAACTACACCATCATTTCTTAGTATGATTTAAGAGGCAGTAATTCAAGATAAACAATATCTGGCCAATATCGTGTAATCATGTACTGAAGCTCTAAAGACACTGAAAGGAGGCAGCACACCTGCAAGGAGGAGCTGAGCCACGTGCAGAGCTTTACAAACCGCTACTGCTTAGAGCTACTTTGAATGAGCCACAGCCACCTCTACCTGGCCTCAGGCTACTGGAGTGAAGAGGTCTGAGCCTTGCACCAGTTCTGGAAGCTAAAGGTGTCCAGCTTTGCCCAGTTCCTCATTGTTTTCTATGCTCCCTTCTTTCATGTATTAATAAAATCAACCCACTACCTCCAGATTTCCCTCAGCTTTAGAGAGCTTCTCGCTAGACGTTACAGAAACATGAAAACTATTAACAGACTCTCTAAAGACAGAGGGAGATACTTACCCTAGATGGTCACATTCAGCTCCTTCATGTATCATAACTCCTACTAGACCATTTCCAGCTCAGTAATACCCTGAGAATGATTGGAATCTGGACTGAAAGCACTAAGTACCATACACAGACACAAAAAGGGATAGTGTCTGTCAAGGATTTACAGTCCCAACACGTAAATCGAAAAAACCTGACTCTACATCAAAAGCATAGTAAAGGGACAGACTTGACTAAGGTCACAGAGCAAATAAGTGCAGAGGCAAGATTATTATACCAGGGTGTCCTGAAACCACCCCAGCATCTTGTTCTCCTTCCCTACTCACTTGCCAACCTGCTGAACTTGACCCTCAACTATAACTTCTTTGCAAGCCTATCTTATCAATGCAAAAATATTAACAGTAAGTGCAGCCTGCACCACAGCTGCAGTCATCATCAGATATTCTCCTCAGCAGCTACAGGATGATTTGTCATTTCTGCATTCACATTCATTTGGGGTCCTCAGCTCCACAAACGCAGCCCAAACACGAGTCAATCATTCACCATTTGATCTATAAATAGACTTGGGTTGGCAAGAAACAGGTCACCAGGAAAATGCAATCAGCAGACAGAACCAGCACCTATACACTAGCCCCAGCAAACCAAAGTCACCCCAGCAACTTCAAACCAATGGTTCTACAAGAAACACCTGCCCAGTTCCTGATTCTGGCTTGTTCATCACAAATGCACTTCCACTCATTATCTCATCTCCATTGTTAAAACCCAACTCAAAGTCATTGTACAAATCTTGACTTAAGTACAGACAGAAGAATAGGTATTTTCTAGCACAACTCAGAGAAGGTCCAACTTTTTGTCTACTGCCAGGTGGGGTTATTTCTCTCACACCCCCTACAATGTCTATGCTAGATCAACTGAATATTGTTAGAGCTGCAATCTCAACTCTGAAGTATTGATACAGAGACTAGCTTTGAACTTACTTGTGTTAATTTATAAATACCAGAGTCAGAGCAAAAAAGGCACTTTTTGCAATAGTGCTCTAATTAAGCTAATTTGCTACCAGAGATAGTTCAGGTAACATTTGCCATCACTACATCCCATTGGTTGCATAGACAGTGTGGTAAATGGCTGCTGTTGCAGCAAAGTTAATAAGCATGTGCATTTTTTTATATGTGTGTGTATATACATACACACACATATATATAAAAAAATGCACAGAGTATGTATATTCTAGTCCATAGTCACTGGACAAATAGAGCTGCTGTTTGGTACTACCAGAGGAATCCCTATTACAAGAGAACAAAATAACTACAAACCTAGAGCAATTCAGGGCACCTTCCAACAGCGGTGTTGAGCACTGAAACAGCTCAGTGTTCTTCTGGTGCACTTCTGAACATCTGACACAGCCCACAGCTGGAACTGCTGGCTCCCAAGAGCTCCTACAGGGAAAAAGTGCTCCCAGCTGGCTCTTGCATTAAAAAAAGGGGGTTTGGTCATAAATGCCTTTTAATTGAAGCTTAATTAGAAGGAGATATCTTGATTAAATTTGCTTGAGGAAAAGGTTCCTCAGGTCCAGGTTAGAAATAGGGACTAGTACTCTGAACAGATAGGGATCCAGGTATCCTGATCAAAGATCATTTCGCTCTGTGTAAACAAGGAGTGGGAAAGCATCTATAATGCCAAAAAAGCTGCAGGGAAAAAAAAATGATTTTTAACAGCCAGTAAAATAACCTACAGCAGTTGCTGTGTATATGGATGCACACAGGCAGGATCAATTCCCAAGATCTTTACTTGGATTTTGCAGACAAGAGAGAGGCATTTGTTTATCTGCTCACCAAACACCCAAGCAGCCAGAAAACTAAAAATTGTCTCTGTGAAGCATATTGTTATTACAAGGCTACATCTTTCATGGCTGTGCTGGCCAGAGTCCCTACTGAGAGGGCAAGTTTGGAGTACTGGCTCCCTGATCTGGTCCAATCTTCTAACACTGCAGAAACTGGCATGAAAACCCTACCAGGCTGCTGTGGAAAAAGCAGCGATTTATGCTTGTCATGTTGTCTTGGGTTTGTGTGGCAGGGTTTTGGTAGTGGGGGAGGGGGCTGCAGGGGTGTCTCCTGTGAGAAGCTGCTAGAAGCTTCCCTGGCTCCAAGCCGGACCCGCCTCTGGCCAAGGCCAAGCTCATCAGGGCCAGTGGTAGTGCCTCTGGGATAACATCTTTAAGAAGGGGACTCTGCAGTGAGAAGGGAAATTGGAATGTGAGAGGAACACCTCTGCAGATACTGAGGTCAGTGAAGAAGGAGGGGGAGGACGGGCTCCTGAGGAGGCTGATGGCCCTGCAGCCCGTAGTGAGACGGCAGGCTGTCCCCCTGCAGCCCCTGGAGCTGAGCAGGGAGCAGATGCCCACCTGCAGCCCATGGAGGAGCCCATGCCAGAGCAGGTGGATGCCCCTGAAGATGGTTGTGACTCCATGGGAAAGCCCGCACTGGAGCAGTCTGTGACTGAAGGACTGCAGCCCATGGGAAGTACCCATGCCGAAGAAGTTTGTGAAGGACTGTCTCCCGTGGGAGGGACCCCACGCTGGAGCAGGGGAAGAGTGAGGAGTCCTCCTCCTGAGAAGGAAGGAGCAGTAGAGACAACGTGATGAACTGACCCTAACCCCCGTTCCCTGTCCCCCCATGCCACTGAGGAGGGGTGGGAGGAGGTAAAGAAAACCAGGAGTGAAGTTGAGCTGGGAAGGAGGGAAGGGTGGGGGAAAGGTGTTCTAAGATTTCGGTTTACTTCTCATTATCCTGTTTTGATTTGATTGGTAACAAATTAAATTGATTTTGGTTTTCTTTTTTCCCCAAGTCAAGTCTGGTTTTTGCCCATGACCATAATTGGTGAGTGATCCCTCCCTGTCCTTGTCTCGATCCACGAGCTTTTTGTTGTATTTTCTCCTCCCCATCCCGCTGGGCAGGGAGAAGTGAGCAAGTGGCCTCACAGTGCTTTGTTGCCCACTGGGCTTAAACCACAACACATGTCCACGAAGAAATGTGGACCCATCACACAGATCGGTGGCTCTGTGCTAAGATGTAGAACATCAACAGCTATATTAAGCAGTGGTACAAAGCATTTCCCAAACAGCTTTTATTGTTCAGGCACTAACCTCAACCCTGGATTTTACCTGCTACTATTTTCCTTTTCTTCATGCTCATGACACCTCCAAGTGATAGCTGTCACATTAATATTATAGGGTTTTTTTTTTTTGAAACATCTCATTTCAACTTGTAAGCAATTCCAGCATCTCTGTATACTGTATGCTAGGAAAATGGCAGTATTTTCATGTGTCTGCTGTGTCAACAAAGACATTTGGGGACCATTATAAGTGCCCTCTACAGCAGATACCATCCAAAATTTCAGAACATTTCATAAACACTAACTGAGCCTTAAAGCATCCACAGTGAAATATTATCACCTCACTGTGGTTGTGATTTGCCCGTGGACAAGGTTGCTTCTATTTCTGCTTCTGCCTCCAGTTTACAGAGTGCCCTAGCACAGGTCACTGCACTGAACACCTCCCTGATGCAGGAAAGCACTTTTCCA
Organism: Pandion haliaetus; assembly: GCA_013401275.1. Taxonomy (NCBI): domain Eukaryota; kingdom Metazoa; phylum Chordata; class Aves; order Accipitriformes; family Pandionidae; genus Pandion; species Pandion haliaetus. The sequence goes on from VYZV01016497.1 coordinate 98,772, forward strand.
CACATTTCCAAAAGCTTGCACCAGGCCTGCTCCTGCATTTAACAGAGACATGGGACTCTGCCCATCAAGAAAGAAGCACAGATTTGCCAGCTCCTGCAATGCCTGAGAGCCTGGCAGTCTGCAGAGCTTCTTCTGGAAGCCTGGAGTCTGGGTCTATAACTGTGCTTCGCTTTTGACACATCTAGATTTCAAAGTGAAAGAGGAAATTTTAAATTGCAGCCCATAAGAGATATGTGCACTTCTATGCAGAAATGCAGCAGAAAATACTCTTGAATTAGTTTTTAAGCCTCTTTTTAAAACATCTCTCCCCATGTTAACCAGTCTGGCAACACTGCTAGCACCAAATTAGAGCCATGAGACACATTTATCAGCAATCATTCTTCCAATAACTAAGTGAAGGGCTGTATGGAGACATGCAGTTACCAAAGAGACGCACTTACACATGTCAAAGCTTATTTGATACTCACCACCTTTACCCAGATTTTCTTCTCTGCTACGAGCTGTTTAAAGGGTTGCTAACTTAAAATGGAAAACGGCTTTTTTTAAAGCATTAAAGTCACAACAGAAAGCTCCACATGCCCAGCACATCAAGCCAACACACGCAGAGCAAGACAACCAAAATGCAGCATTTTCTTTATTCAGCTTCATAACGCCTTCCTCCCTCGGGAGAGCCTTCCTTCACTCCCTACTTTCCCTTCCTGCCTAGCGTATCTTTTATAAGCCCATCAAGCGTTATCTCAGCATTGCTTCTTTGTTCTGGTGGGCCAGGAGCCTGCTGCAGGTGCTCAAGGGTTTTAGCATCCCTAGAAGTGCACACAACTAACTTGTAGCTTGCAGCCTTCCTTTTCCCAGGGAGACAGATGTTGAGTACAGCTGAAGCTATTAGGGAAGACAAACCAGGTTTCCATGGTTATGGGAGCCTAAGCTTCCTGTCTCAGGAAAAATGCAATGCACGAACCACTGTTACGAATAAGCAGAAACAAGGCCAGACTTATGGGCAGCTGTGTACTACAGCTCCTTGATGTTTTACATGCAGGCACCAGCATAAAAAAAGCTTTTCTTGACAGCTTGGAGATCTGTGGGCTTAGCAGCAGTGCTTTATACATGTTCTATTGCATTTGTGCTGTGACAGTATTTGCAGTATGGGAGAGCAGGGCTGCGTTTCTGGCCCTTGCTCACCTGGGCAAGCCTCACTACCCCCTAAAGGGGGTCAGTGCTGCAGGATTAGGCATTTATTACCAGAGAGAGCAAACTGTCAATTGATCTGAGCTGCCTGTCTCACAGGCAAGATGAAGCAGGTGCAGGCGGCTCTCTGGGGCATCAATAAAGAGCTTACGCACAAAAACCCTGGGAAAACAGAATTTGCAGGTGTGAATTTGCAAATCTGCCCCATTAAGTTAGAAGGTTTGGGCTCAGAGTGCTGCAAAATTACACACGCACAAAGCCACGGTCCTCTCCCTCCTGTCCTCCAAGAAAAGCATAATGCACTTCCCTTCATGCTGTCCTGAAAATAAAATGGTTTACGATCAAAAGCCCATGCTGCTTCAAACTGAAACACCGAAGAGGCTGAGGATGGCGATACAATGTGGAAGTGACAACTGCAGAGCCCTGGCAGATTTCTGAGGCAGTGACTCTCCAGGGCACAGAACATCACAGCCTCAATCCCACTTAAGGTGCTGGAATAGCATCACAACCACATTAATTCCCAGGCAAGAAGAATATTCCTTCAGAGCAGAATAAAATAGAATTCAGGCTTATTTTAGGAGTTCAAACCAGGGAATCAGTTGATCGCCTTTCCCCATCCCCCTCCTATATTCCTCTCTACAGCTACACAGTAGCTGCCTGTCCTGACATCAGCTGTTTGAATCAGAGCTGCACAGGCTTAGCAATACCTATCCCTGGTAATCAAACTCCTCTAAACAACACCTTGGAAATGTGTGAATCCTGTGCTGGCAAAGCCTGACTGAGCAGCAGCCACCCAAGACTGAAGTCCATCCCCTCTTGCCAGGGCAGGTACCATGTACTCCATCAGCAATAAGCACTGCCCATGCACCCCTCCCAGCTTGTTTCATTCACTAAAGCCACAGTCCCATTGCGTAGCACAGGGGTACCAGCAGCTAATGAATGCTGGAACAGGGACACTCATCTTGATCTGATTCCATATTGGACAAGCCAATTGCTTTTCTAAAGACAGTGTCTGACCCTGGTCTGCAATTAACAAATCAATTAAAATATTATTTTCCCTTCTTCTGTAAAGAACCAAGCTGTCATCATCAATAATGCTGTACCCTAGCCTCTGGGACTTTCCAGAAGAGCACAAAACTCTGAGAGGAAGAAACTCAGAAGCATCCAAGAACAACAAGGACAGATTTCTCCTATTTCAGGGCATCTTTGGCTGGTTTTGACCACTCAGAGATGACTTCACTTTCCAAAGAGTCACCTGCGGGACACTAATTTATTTAGCAAATGTAAACCTGTGGGGTGCAAAAGCATAAACACACATACAATGCCAAAATAGTGTTCAGATCCACATTAAAACTTCTCCAAAGTGCCTAGCTGGAAAATAGGCTTTCACAGATCCACAGTCCATAGGACAAATTATGATTTTGTAATTTCTTTGACTGCACCCTACTGTGTATTGCAGCAGACCTAAGCAGTCTCATAATACCCACACAAAAGAATTACTGGAGCTCAGCACCTGCCCATCAGGGCATCTTAGGCAAGTGTGCTGGTTTTGGCTGGGGTAGAGTTAATTTTCCTCATAGTAGCTAGTATGAGGCTATGTTTTGGATTTGTGCTGAAAACAGTGTTGATAACACAGGAATGTTTTCGTTATTGCTGAGCAGTGCTCACACAGAGCCGAGGCCTTTTCTGCTTCTCACCCCACCCCACCAGCGAGCAGGCTGGGGGGCACAAGGAGTTGGGATGGGACGCAGCCAGGACAGCTGACCCCAACTGACCCAAGGGATATGCCAGACCATATAACATCACGCTCAGCATATAAAGCTGGGGGAAGAAGAAGGAAGGGGGGCATGTTCAGAGTTACAGCATTTGTCTTCCCAAGTAACCATTAGGGGTGATGGAGTCCTGCTTTCCTGGAGATGGCTGAACACCTGCCTGCCCATGGGAAGTGGTGAATTAATTCCTTGTTTGCTTTGCTTGTGTGTGTGGCTTCTGCTTTACCTATTAAACAGTCTTTATCTCAACCCATGACTTTTCTCACTTTTACCCTTCCAATTGTCTCCCCCATCCCACTAGGGGGACTGACTGAGCAGCTGTGTGGGGTGCAGTTGCCAGTTGGGGTTAAACTACAACAGCAAGTTGCTTGCTGAGGCAGACATTTGAAACTCTACTTAAAATATATTTGCCTCAGCAAGAGTTATTCTTAAACAATTAGTGCCACTCTCCTCAAGGCTGTACATTATTCATTTAGCTCCTCTAAGGCACCTGAGAAGGATTCAAAACGTGTGCATACAGGACTTATAGGCAGCACAAACTCAGGGTAGGGATTTGATCCTGTTCTTTCTCTAGTTACCTCAAGAATGGATAGAAAGTCATTGCTAAAATTCTGCTGGCCAAATGCATCTGAGAGTGACTCTTGAGCTGCCCAAGCCGCACAGCAAATACATAGGGTTTTTAATTTGTCCAGCCTACCATTAACTGCCATGACTTGTGTGCCATTAAATCTCATCTGCTTGACCTTCTCACCCTCAAATCCCTGCAATAAAAAAAAAATTCAGTAATTCCTGCCCCTTACAAGCAACCTCGGCCCCTCTTCTCTGTGCATTCAAACCCAAGTACATTTTAACAGCAGCTCACTGGAAATGCCACAGACACTCAGATGCATCTGCTGGGGTATCTTCTCTTCTGCAAAGATAGAGGAGGAAAGCCACACACAGAGAGACCTTATGAGCAGTGCTGCTCTGTGAGGGGCTGCAGGTTCTCACTAAAAGGAAATGTCCATTCTCCTACTGGTTACAACCCTCAACTCAGCTTGGTTTTGGTCAGTAACTTTCAGGTCCCTCTGGAACATCCAAAGGGCTCTGGCTCTCCCCAAACAAGCCAAGCTGTTCCTACACCTTGATAAAGCCCAAGTTGGGAAGAAATTGTCATGGACTGGACACATAGGGATACCAAATGTCTTTGTGCCCATCCCACTGGGCATCCCTGCTACTGTCTGGCATGCTAGCAAGCAGGATGGCCTACAGATGATTGAAGGTCGGAGTTGTCATGCTTCTGGCCTCAAATCACTATGCAAAGACTGAAAGGAGAGAACCTCTAGATCTATCACATACTACTCAATATAATCCTTCCATGTAATATGCTAATAAGTAGTGGCTCAAAATAACTCAATAAACCCAAGTAACGAACAGAGGAAAGGAGTTCTTGATGACAGAAACATCCATTAATGTATTCTTGACTGAGCTTCAGAAAAGGCCTGGCAAATCTATAAATAGCTATATATAGTCTTGCATGTTCAAAAATAAGTCCAAGGATGAAGTGTAAAGGCAAGCTAATCTGTAACGCTGGTGCCCAGTGGCTGGGAGTGCTGGCACCCTCTTTCGTTGTTCAGATGGGGCAGGGGAGTAAATCAGTCCCTGCATGGTTAAATAGCTTTCCAGTAGTGGTGCTGACACAGGGCAAGACAGCAATGGAAGCAAGACTCCACTGTACCACAGCACGTATCACAGAGCTGACACTTTTCATAGCTTTTCTTCCGCTGCTCTGCACAGCAGCCATGGTTTGTGTCACCAGGACTACAGATCCAGGAGGAGGCAAGCCCTCCACAGCGTGGCCCTGGATCCAGCTCTCACCCAGCCACAAGCTAGACAACTCCAAAACCCAGCCAGCATCCCAGTCTCTATCTGCACCCCCAACCTTTGCTCTAGAGGCTCCCAACCAGGTACTCCCACAAACACCACGGGGCTGCCACAGTGCAACACAACTCTAGAGCAGCTAAGTACAGACCACTGTTTCACATGTCTCTGGGCTGGGAAAAGGCAGGCACAAGCTGGCAAAAGCAAGATTGCACCAGCTTTGGGACCATGTCACATGTATGACTAGTTCTGCAGCAGCAGGAACACCCTGGAGCTCTGCACTGACTCAGGTAGCTCAGTTTGTAGCCCAGGATAAACCTGCTTGTTTTCATCTCTCCCTATGGAGCAAGGACTACCACCCACACTCAGAGCGGAACGCTTCCCTTTTGTTTTAAGATAGTGTCACAAGAAAGCATTCAGGGCTTGAACTAATACTCCATGATGTGGTTGTGCAGCTCCCCCCAGGCCACATAGCAACATCAGGACCAGCCAACATTGTGTTTTGTGCAGTGAGTTGGGACATTCTGGTACTTTCTGGCTTCCGTATAGTGAGTTAGGATAATTAGGCACTCCCTAACCATACCTGAAACTCATGTGGCCTGGAACCATACCTAAAACTCCTGCTGCTTAGATCATGGCCTACCTTGAAGGATGCCAGAATTACCTGACAAGAATTGTGGCCAGAATGGAAATACACTGACCAAAGTAAATCATCTCAATATCCAATAAATAGTGGATCCTAAGTGAGACCCTCTGAGCCCTCCAGGATTAGAGCAGGCTGTAACCCAGTATCTCCCCCTGAGCTGGGACACCTCTCAGGGTAGATTTCACAAGGAATTTTAATAGTAGAATTTCATGAGGATGTCCAACATTGTCTGCTGATAGATGCCAACAAAGATCATCTTCTGACAAATGCTGATGAAGGAGAATAGCATGTAATTCACTACAACTAGATTTCACGAGGCTTAAAATATCATTTGGTACCAATAATTTACTATAACTGGCCAAGAAAGAAAAATCCTGACTATAGGTTAACCTCTATATCTGTGTGCACACAATTTGATTTAGGAAACTTTGTAGTGGTGATGGCAAACTTTATTAACTCACTCTGATAACTGGTTGAGTATTGTTAAGTATTGATTAAGTATTGTTAAAAATCATATAACCTAATCTTGTGTTTTACTGCAATAGTGTTAATAAATCTTAAATTGCTGCTACGTCAAAGTCATGTACGATCCACATGCATTCATTCCCCATCAAATCGGCCTAGTAATTCAACAGGAGATTTTCCTTACCCTTTGTATCCCTTCCATTAAGCATAAACTCTTGTCCAAGTCTGAGACTAAGTGTGGATCCAGCTGCACCTAGACTCCTGTCTGAGACGGGAGTTTAGAAAGCAAGGGGGTCCATTCTGAACCTCATGACTCAATGGGAGGGTCTCCCTTATCCTTTTGCATCTCCAGTCTCTGTGTTAATCATTCTAAATAGATTCTAACTCAGTTTTCCTTTGTATGTTTCTTCCACATAGTAAGGGTGAACCTTGCCATCAAACTTCAGTTGCACTTTCACAAATTCACGTTAGAAAAAAGTCACTTTTGCTACTATCTTTGATGGTGATTCTTTAAGCGATCTAAACCTCTCCTTTCACAACGCATGGTCCTGCCAACCTACCAAGCAACAGCTCATGCAGGGAATATACTACAATAACATTCTCATGTCCACTCTGAGCTTCTGACTAGGTTCCATGTGGAATTTAACCAGTTTTTTTGGACTTATACAAGAAAGAGCCCGTCACTGGAGTACAATGCCTGAAGATACCCAGCCAGCAGAACAGATTTACACAAACTTAACAAATAATTTCTTCTGGCATACATTTCTTTTTGCAGAAAGTACACACTATAAAAGTCCTTATCTTGAGTCTTTTTCTTCAAGTGTTGAGAAGTGTCTTCCCATTTGTTTGTTCCTTTTCAGTACTATCTGAGCAGAGATTAGACAGAAGCCGATACTGTGAACACTACGCATAGGTCTTTCAGAAATATCCATCTTCCACACAGAGCAAATCAACCATGAGACACTGAACCACTGAGAGCGAACAGTTTGAATTTAGAGTAAAAGCAAAAACCAAACCCACCCAGATGTATGTTATTTTCTGAGCGAAGGAAGTCTAGGCTTTCAAATTACTGAATTGCTACACTTCATAAAAACTGGGGGAACAGGAAAGCTGTATTATCTTTTTACAAATTGTGTCTTTATATCTGTAGGCTACAGAACTAAACACTGTATTTTAATATATCCTTTTCCGTAACACACAGCAGTGTCACCTACATATAGATACTTGTGTATGCTTCCATTTCTATTAATTTCTTAGGACCCCACATCCTACCTACTGAAAGACACATCCTAAAGAACATGCACTCACCTCTAAACCACTGAGCAGCTCACACCCATCTCTAGGAAAAAAAAAAAATACAGATTTAAGTCTGCATTATGTAACTGTTCTCCTGGACTCCCTGATTTTCCAGGAGGTAACTTGTTTTTGAAGTTGCAACTCAAAAGGCTGGCTTTGAAGGCTGGGTTATGCCTCCAAGCGCACAACCCCCACGCTCACCACCCTGAACAAAGACATTGCTCTGTCCTCAACACACTCCTTTTCTGTGTCAGTGTTACTCCTTCGGGGAGGTCGATGCTTGGAGGCAGTCAAAAAGCTTTGCAGGTAGGACACTGAACTCCAATTTATAAGGACCACAGTACTCCTGCGAGTACGGTCAGGATATTGGCAGGTGGAGGAAGCAAGTGAACACCTTAGACATCTAGCTTTCTCTTAATGCCACAAAAATCTTCATTTAAGACCAGTAACTGCATCCTCTAATCTCTCTATACATACACTGAGATATTTACATACCTGGGTCAATAGCAGAAAACATTCCATTTCCTCAAAGCCCCTAAACCCCAGGAATCCTAAGTGCTAGAAGTGGGTATAAATACTGTGCTGACTTCTGCTGTTCTTAACTGAGCTTTCTGATTCTGTTTTCTGTTTCTTTATGCCAAAGGAGGGCAACAATATCATCCTCACTCAGAGAGAAATCATCTGCTTATGAACCAGGTCCACAGATGCTTCCTCAACAAGCCCCCAGGCTTCCTTCATTACCACCATTGAGAACTGACTTTTGGATTTTTTTCCCCATTATGCAGGAAATAACCTGCATTTTCAACACTGAAACAAATCTCATCAGGGGAACTGCAGTGAATTATTGCACAGGGCCAAATAAGAGTGTTCCGCCATGCTCAACTAACCTAAAATAGTTGAAGAATATTTTTAATTAATTCAGCTGCCTTTCCCTACTAAAACACTGCTTCAAACTTGTGGTTCATACCCCCATTCTCTTACTAAGGGAAAGTCCCTGGAGAACTACATCTTCCACATTGCAATAAGGAGTCTTCCCTGCCTTTCATTAAAGATACGAATTTTCTGATGTTCTAGCTCAGAGTATCATAAAGGTGTTTTATTGTTAAATGTGCTAGAAGGAGAGTTATCTTGGCACTTTAGAGGGTGATCTTGAGCAAGTTGCTTCTACTCTGTGCCTCATTTTCCTTTTTAACACCAATAAAGCTCTTGGCTTCCTTTTTATAGCACTGATACCCATGAATGCAAAGAGCTATCTAACAACCTAAGTGTTGTACCTTACAAAGGCTGGTGTTTCACCAGGCAGACTAACTTGAGGAGACAGAAGAGCAGAGTCCAGCTGCCAGACTCAGCTCCAGAAGCCATGCATCATTAGGAGAAAATACTGAAGTCAATGAGAATGAAGCTTTTGAGCAATTTTGGCAAAACATTAAATGTCATATGAACACGTGTCACCTGAACATTCTTGATATGTTAAGCTGGTTTTGAACAGAAGTATCAAAACAAAGCAATTCAGTGTTGCTGAACTGACTTCTTCCATGTCCTACAAATTTCTCATTCCATATTTTCTTAGTCTGGGCAAAAGCTAATATTGAAACACTTGAATTTTCCAGGAGATGAGTCTTCCAAAGGTTATTCAAGTCTATACCAGGCCTGAAAGGCTTTGCCTTTGCCAATATTTTTAACTGGCTGCTAAGACAGTTGCTGAATATACAAGGTGAGCCGTGTTACCCCAAAAGCACTCTAACACCATAAGGAGCTGACACTGCTTGTTCCTGGGCTTGGCTTTGCAAAAGAACAAAATGGAACATTTTCAGAAAAGGGCTTTGATTTCTTGGGACTCTACCCTGTATTGGTGAAATGTTACATTATTCAAACAGACAATATCAGGTATAAAGCATTACAGGTATCTTTGCTTAAGCACCATCAGCGAAAATACAAATACATAAGAGCCTGAGGTGTGCCAGTTCTACTGACTGGCACAGGTAGGTGTGCCAGGACAGGTATGACAGCAAAAGTCAAAGGGAACGTGACAAGGCAAATACAGAAAAAGCACCCACTGATACAGATGGTTATTGACTTAAGTCCCTTGTTCCTCAATGGTGTGGACACTTTTATGAAAGTATCTCTAACTAGTGGTGTGCCCTTGGCAGCGTTTGGTGACATGGACTCATTCATCTCTTTGGAACAGTCCCAGATGTATCCACCACCCACAAAACCAAGCCAACTAGTACCTAAGATACCTCAAACATTAAAGAAGCACAACTCTCAAACCCTGTCATTCAAAATTCCCAATCCCTACCTCTCATAGAAAGGTTATTAAAACTAGCCATCTGTTAGAGGCACACACACCCACACACAGCCCTGGCTATTTTCCTCCAGTGAAGATCCATAAGGAAAAGAAAGGAAACAATTATATGAAGTATAATATTCTTTGACACCATTTCTCCATGTTGCCTTTTCTATTACTGCAAATATTTGTCTTTGAAAAATCTTTTTCTGCATGAAAAGTGAGATTAACTGTGCATGGAAACTCTACAGATTATTACTCCAAACCAACTACACTATTCTAAGCTTAATAAAATAAGGTTACTATAATAATTTTATGAAACATCTGTAGATTTTAAAATTAAGAGTCATTATTAAGAGTTTATAAAATTTTTATTATATAAAATTAATATATGTGAGATTCATAACATTTTCATAGCTCTAAAGATTCTCTGATATTTAAAAGTATGAAGTGTTTTATGTAAGTGAAATATCTCTTATACTGAAGGATTTAGATCCCACCAGAAAGTGCATATCAGTCAGGCCTTATCAGTAGGAAAAATATTAGGATTACCTTTCAGACAGAAGTCTAATGTATCCTGCAAAGTGGTGCAAAAAAATGAACAAGTCCTTCAGTTATAGCCAATAGAAATGTTAAATGTGCAGTATAAAATGTGAAGAGGGCAGTGACACACGCTGGCATTTGATCACATGCACTTGTAACTTCATTTACCATTCAGATAACTTCCATCTGCTGGGTCTCACAGCAAACCAACTATAAAGCAGTTATGGGATCCCAATCTTCTGCCATCTCAATGAATGGGAGATTGTAAAGCAGGTATTGGAGTTGACAACATAGGAGGAGAAAAAGATGTGATGAAATGCCAGGTGATTAGCAATTGTAAAAAAAATTATAATTACATAGACTGCTACTTCCGTCCCTTCATCTTTGTTTCTATAAGGATGTGCCTCTGGGATAAAAGACACAAGTCAGTCTATAGGATACGGGACACTTACAGAAACAGTTCTCAGACGACTAGTTTTTCCAGTGCTTTCTGCATCACCATCTTTACTAGGGACAAGATTAGAGTCTTTGAGACACAGGAGGGACATTACCATATCATACCCACATCAGATTACTGCCTAAACATACAGGCCTGACAACAGCTAAGAGGAAAAAACACAGAACAAGACAACGTGTTACAATAGCAGTCACCTGGAAGAGAAAAAACAACAGAACAGAGGTTTCCTAATGTCCTTGTCTATCCTGCCAAAGAGATCAGATGTGTTTTCATCCTTTTACAGTCTTTGACCACCATTTAGAATGCTGCAGCAGTAATACATGCCTCCAGGCTTGACACTATGCTCTTACCTTCTGTTATTAAACACTGCTGCTCTATTTGTTGCTAAAGTGCTGAAAAACTAGTAGGATCCATCATCCAAAAAACAACCAGTAAATAACTTTGCTAGTCATGATGGCAGCTGGCATGGGATGCATCTCAAGTTAAACTTATCTGAGAAGTTTCAGAGAGCACCTTTGAACTATGAACTTCAGAAAAAGGAATAGAGGGAAGTTAATAGCACCCCACTAGGCTGGAGATAAAGAGATGCTTTAGTAGTAAAATGGCTCAAAACCTTTTGGATTAGCAGGAGAAAACAAAACATCAGTGCCCTGGTTTCAGGGTTGCATTGCCTTACCAATCTTTATACCATTCCACAGCACAGAGATTTCAACACATGAAATTCAGAGGTAGGATTTAACCCAGGAGTCCTGCTGCTCTGTACCATCTACTTCCTTATCACTAACAAGACCTTCCAAAGCCCCCTAAGCTCTCTGGCCAGCAACACAACATCAAGGTCTGGATCCAACCACTCCCAGATTGCAAACACTACCCAGGCAAGGTCTCAGATCAGCAGGGCAAGACACTAAAACCACATTGGGTTCCTAACACAATTCCGACATAAGGTAATGAAGACATGCCTTAACCCCAGAGCGCACACAAACACGTACTGTCCAGGCACCAGCCAACCTCCCATTTAACATGAAGTACAGAGCCATACTGACATACAGCCCCCATGCACAGTAACTTCATTAACCAGAGGTTTCTGTAGCCATTCTCCCACTGTAGAGTACAGACATAAGGGGCTGAGCCCAGGTGGTGTCTGGGACTCAGCACAGCTGTGTGAAACTGGCTCTCCATCCCCACACTTTTTTGCCAGCAGGGGCTGAGCCGAGAGCCAAGGGGTTTCTTTTCCAGAGGAGCAGGAGCTGATTTATTGCTTCATTTAGTTGTAACTAGCCCCTCCAGGAACAGAACCTACACTCAAATAGGTCTTTCAGTGAAAAAGAAGGATCCAATACTAGACCCATCCAAGTTTTGTCTTCTACCAAAGGAGTCCACCACCCATGCTTTGCTATTTCTGGATTGCTCTATCATCATCTGGGGTCATAATTAGAGACAATCTGATTGCATTGTCCCCTCAAGGAGGCACATGAGCTTTTGAATTCATTAGACTCAGGGCATTCAGCAGCCATTGGCCGATAGCCACCTTGGTCACTATTTCTGGTACCCTCCAGCATCACTATAAATACACATAGTTCATAGCTATTGGTGCCAACTGGGGCTATTCTGGGACATGGGGTGAAAACCACATAGTTCACAAACCAAGACAACACAACCTGGTTTGAGTGATGCTTTTTTGGTAAAGCAACAAGATAATCCACCCAGGTGAGGCCAGATCAGCCATCTTCATGGAACTAAACAATTTCACATGGCCTTGCAAGGCATTTGAACCAGTAACCATTGGCAAAGTATGGGCAGAACATTTGCAGCTGACATTCTGCACAGAAATACTTGATATAGTCAATTGACTAACACTTGCAATTTCATGACCAGTTCTGTTGAACTGCCCTGGAGAATTCCATGGAAAAATATAAATTTTAAAATTTTAAATGAAGCATTACTGTTTGTTCTGCTTAAAATGTTTTTTTGTTATTGTTGTTCTATATTCCTCCCCTGCCCCCACACCCAAGGAAATAATTTCAAACCCATTTCAAACTAAAACATGTTACTTAGGACTGAAATACAGTATTTTTGAAGAGAAGAATATACAGGCTTTCCTGACTGTATGGCTCTCCTTTTCTGGCAAACAGCACTGTTTCTTTTTTACACAGAAAGTTAAAATGGAAAGCCAGAAACCACCGGTTTTCCCATCAACTTAAGCTCCAAACTTCAACAGATAGAAGAGCTATAAGGTTGATTAGGGAAATAATACAACAACTAAAAACAATGATAAAGCTTTATGGCCCATATGTACCTCCACCTGGAAAGGCCTTAAAAGCATCTACAGTCCTTCAGAGATCAGTAAGAGTTGGCTATTGTAATACCTCCTTACAAATACAGCACACAGTAAAATTGTTTAGCTGGAAAACATGAGTCTCTGAGCTTGGTTGCATTGTTCGTAGTACTACAGGTGTTGACAAACTTTCACAGATCCAAGGCAGGACCCATGAGTAAGTGCAGACTCCAGGAAGCCCTTGACTTGCCCAAATGGTAAGAAAAATACTGGGTTCAATCCAATTCACCACAGAAGCTTCAGGAAATGGGATTTTCTGCAAACTAGGAGACCTGATTTTTAGGCAGCTCCTTTGCAAACAGGAGGGAGAAGACACAAATGCTTACTTCAGTGTTACTGAGAGGCAGAGGACAGCCCAGAAATGTCATATATTACCCTTTTCTAGACTGCTGACTACCACTAAGGCTGAACAGAAGACCCTGACACCAAGAAGAGGAACAACCCACAGGCAGGGAAACTCAACAAGACAAAGCCTTCACACATCTGAGGAGCCAGGGAGAAGAGCAAAGCCCTAAACACACCTCCTGGGTGCCCCAGCCAGGCTTCAAGCCAAAGTCCAACTTACAGAATTGACATGAAGGTACAGGGCAAGGACAGAAGTGGGATGTGTCCACCTACATGGTCTTTCCTAATATTCTCCAAGCCAATGGCCCACCACAGCCACCTTCAAGATAAGATAGAAAGCTGCATTCAGGACATGCTCTGTTTGGTTTGGATGACCAAATTGCTGTGCAGCTTCTGGGTAATAAAGATGACTTCAGAAAGATAAGAGCAGTAAAGTAGCTGTGCATCAGCCTTCCCTTCGAGATTAGAGAGCATAAACTCATTTCAGTGATGATGCCAATTTTAACAGTGCTGAGATTCAGCAAGACTCTTCTGGACTCACTGTTCCTGAAAACCTTTAAATAAAAAACAAGGAACTGCCTGTGTTTTCATATGTATAGCAATATGTCTATAACAGGCCATCAATCCAAAAATTCCTACCATTTGACTGATTTGCAGAGCACAGAGCACTGCTTGTACTAGAAGATCCCCATGCATGCAAAGCTCAGCATCAGCCTCAATATCGTGTTCTCAATTTCACAGACAGCAGAACACGAGGCTAAGTTCTGCATCCAGTTCTGCTGTTGTCAACCGTAGGGTGGTGCCGCAGAAGGGACAATTTAATCAAAACCAGTATTTTCTTACTATAAATAATGAAGATTTAAAACTACATTCTGTTCTTTGTCTCTGTATACTGCCCACGGCTGCATGCTTGCATTGATTCAGTAGTTCAGGCTTGTCCTCACTATTTCTGGGAATGTTCTAATCAAAGGAGATGGAAAATTCAACCCCAGCTTTTTTTTTTTTTTTTTTTTAAAAAAAAAAAGACACACCAAAGTCTTGCTGTTCCTGGATGTTGATTTTTTGGGAGGGGAATGCACTATAAATACAGTTTATGTAGGAAAGCCTGAAATGCATGTTACCAAGAGATGAATCATGCAAATAAAACTGACAGTAATTCTAGATGTCTGGTACTCTGTTCAGTAGTAATAGCAGACATGTCTCAGCACAGAGACACTTGTTATAAGTGTAATTAATAGACATTTTTAAGATGGGGTGGATATTCTGACTTTTGAAGATAGCTATATAGTAATTTTAATAGCAGTTACTAACACAAAAGCCTCAAAGCCATATAGTTTGTACCAATAAAGTAAACTGCCTTCAAAGTGGCAGGAATAAAGTAAAAGGTAAATAAGCCGTAACTGTTTGTTATTTTAACATCCCCTTGAACCAATATAAAAAGAAGTAGTAAAGGTTTGAAGAAGTCTTAAGTAGTTAATAATTAAGGTCTAAAGGCATTTAAAAAGGTCTTACACCATATAATCAGTATTATTTCCATTGTGTTTTCAGTTAGGTAAGGCATTAGAGACCTGGCCTTTGCCTACTGACCAAATGATGCATTTACCTACACAAGTGCAAATCCAGAGTAGCTCCACAGACTTTATTTAAAATCTTGACTGGAAGAGGAGACTCAGGACAGTAATTTTTAAACTTCTCTGCTGATTTCTCCCTCACTTCTCATATGGCAACAAAGTGGCTACAATTTGCAGTATGCAATTTCTCCACTTGGACACACTGATAGTAGTAGAAAGTTTAAAAATTAACAGCTGACTTCATCAGTGCAATTATTTGATAATGTGTGGCACTGGTTAACAGGCAAATCTCCTGGATATACCTCCTGGCAAATACCAGGAGCCCTGGTCAATACTAAAAGGGAATATGAATTTCAGGCTAGAAAAATCTCAAAAGCTCAAATTCAGCTTTCAAAGAGATCAAATAAGCTGGAAATAATATAGAAAGCAGGTCTTGCTGAGGAAGCTTATTCTCCAGTTATGCTGCAATGGCTTGATATTAACAAGTTAGAAAACCCAAGTCTTTCTTTATGTACAAGTAATTTTTTTCTCCATATACTAGAAGGTGCTAGATTCTACATTTTCCTCATTTTGTTGGCATTACTGCTGTTTCCCTCTCGCTTACAGTATGTTGGAGCCACTAGCATTTATAAGACTGAATTTAGGGTTATTCTGAAGTGGCAGTGAAATGGATACTTTTGCATGGTAGCAAGCACAGTGGGTGAGGATTCCTAAGTAAAGAATGAATTCATACTGTACATCTTTTCCTAGACAAAATTTCAGAAAACTAAGCTGAATCTCAAAATAATATCACCTATGATGAAACAGTAATTCTGGACATCCAGAATATTTTGGTGTTTTGTGTTTCTTACCATTCTAAAGCCATTGCTGCAAGATATTCTTAACTGAAAGTCAGCAAAGTGTTATACTCGCTAAAGCTTTCCCCCAAAATACACGTTCAGGACTGCACATCAGTAAAGGATGAAGCTCCAAAGGCTGTCCTTCAAGGCAGAAGTTTATTCCACTGCTGAATTTTATACAAGTTTGATCTTTCAGACTGCACAGCAACCTGTAATTTCCACACCATACCCTCAATAAATCACAGACAAATTCCAGGCACAACATCTGGACCCAGCTCTTCAATGCCCCAAGTAATGATAAACACTCAGATATGAGAAGGGGGTACAGACCAGTATGTGAATGGGAGGAGGAAGAGGCAGGATACAGAATTCAGAACCAGATTTAAAGTTCAAGCTCCTCAGTAGGGTCATGTTGGAGACCAATGTCAGCTGGAAAAGACCTCAAGGTCTCTAGTGCAACATTTGCTTGAGTAGGGACTAACACTTGAGCATGCCCATCCTACCAATAACTCTTGGCTGGCTGGACTTGGAGAGAAAAATAGAAGTAAAAATCAGTGATAGCACTTTATGTTGGAATAAGTATGGCATAAGAGACTTGACCAGGTAGGCTTCAACCTTCCTGAAGAGGCCTTCTTGATTGTCAGCCTCTTTTGGAGATAGTATTAAAATCAAGGAAAGTGTTTTTGCATTAATAATACATTCTCAATGACTGAGAAGCAAGGCAACTTTCCCTCATTATACTAATAAAACATTCAGCACTTCTGGTTTTTCTTCATGAGTCCTCCAAGTAGCTACGTTCAGTAAATTAACCTTACCTAGTAAAGGGTGATGGCAGGTAAAGCCAGTCTAAACCAGCTTCCAATGGAGGGGTGAAACACAAGAGGAAGAAGCACAACTCAAGAAAAACAGTTTTCCAAATTAGAAATGCTATTCCGTACTTTCCTGATTTCTTGCTTTGCACATGCTATTAAAAATAGCAAGTAAAACGCCTTACTTCTGAAAGTACACATCCTGATGCATACACAGCCCTCCCTCGGCCACATGGCTCAAGGCACACCGCAGTATTGCTCCCGCACTCTACTGAGCGGCCATCAGCTCAAGCCACAAGATCTCTACTGAAACATGACGACACCATAAATAGTTTAATTCAATCTGAAGAAAAAAGCTGTAGCTTTCAATGTGTATCCTGTATAAGTATCAAGTCATAAGGTTCATCCAAACCTGGGACCTGGGAAAAGAAACTCAATGAATTAGCATGATGATTTGTACTCTTATTGAGTATAAAGAACACTTCAAAAAAGCAGGGATATATGAGCTATAAAAAAGGAAAAATCCTTGTATCACTGACAGGAAAATAGTAAACTCTTTCTTCAATCATTTTAGTATAACAGCATTATTAAAATCTTTATACTTTGAGTGAAAGCATTAATTATTTTGCCTATCAGGAATATTGTTCATTGTCAAATTGCTTTTTACCATGCTAATAAACACCAAGCTTTGCATGTAAAAATTAATCATGTTATCTCATTTACAGGTCAAAAGACACAGACTAAAATAGTTTCTGCAATTCTCCCTAAATAACTAGCTTTTGCATATCAAGTTTTATGGCACATTAGAAATGAATGCAATTCAGACAGGATTTGAATAGCTGAGTAGATAGAGAGGAAAAGATAAAAGCAGATAAGAAAAATCTTGCAGTAAGCTAAGCCTTTTGAAAAAACTGCTTAAAAAAAATAAAGTTGTTTTTTTAATTTCTGGACCCTAAATGAACTAAGGATGAAACAGCTGTATGCAGGTCATTACTCAAAGTATCCACAGATTATGCTTCCAGCCACTATACGTATAAATGGTACGTCAGAACAACTTAATGCATTAAAAAAAAAAAAAAACATTTAAATTACTCTAGCATTTCATTCAGGCTAAATGCAACTTCCGCAGCTCCCACGTAACATGTGGAAGTGAGGTGGAGGAATTTTGTCTGCTTCTTGGGTATTTTAATACTAGCCAGATGACTAAGTCCTCCTCCCATTTTTATAACATTTAAACCTATTACTAGGGTCCTCTTTCTCCTTTGTTGTAGTAACATGGGGGGTTTATAGGTAGGAAGGAATACGAGCATGGCCACTTACTTTCCCCTCCTCATTATAAGGCCCATTACAGCACAAATGCTTTCTGAGGTGCCATGTCTACTTCCCCCAGCATCAGATAGGCTTGGATCAGCCTCTCATCCAGAAGTTTCAGATGCCTGCCCACAGTATTTCAGCAGCTACCAACCAATGGTTAATAAAGGTATTAGACTGTTGTCTGCTCTTCTAGGTGGCAGCACATAGCCAAGGTTTGCTCATTTGCTAGACCCACACAGGAACCTGAGCTCTCAGGACAGTCATATTTGTGTTGTGTTTAATGTAATTTCTAATGTAAGAGGAACAGACATTTCACTTGCTTTCTGAACTGCTTTAAAGAAAAGCACACATGCAGTGCTAGCTTAGTGCCTTACACTCCCCTCCTGCCTCTCTTGGTGGAGATTAAGTCTGATGCACAGGAACAAAGCATCTTCACAGCACCCCACTCCAGCCACAGAGATAAGGTGTTAAGGTCAGGCAACCGAAGTGTTTCCCTGCTCTACAGAAAGCTGGTAGCCATATAGAAATGCACAGCCTTGGGCACAGTGGAGATACTAAAAAAACCAAAAAAAACAAAAAACCAGGCCATTTGTTTACATCCCCAAACATGCTTCCCTGTGTCAAAATTCAAGCAGCCAGTCTGAGAACTGTTGGCCCCAGTAGCATGTCCTGGATCTCACAGTGCACATCACTGTGAAAGGCAGAGAGCATGCAGCTATCTCCTCTATGGAAAATGAGCTGCTTAGAGAAGCCTCTGACAATCTTGACAGAGATGCAAGTGTTCCCAAAAAAAAAGGGAACAGTTTCATAACAAAAGTAACTGTGCCACTACTTGGTTTCCATTACAAAGAAGTAACCAAGATGACTTGTGTGACCCAGTCTTTACCAAAGCAATCTGCATTACTTCAACACATGTTCAACAGTATGTGCTGCAGACTCACCTCTAACACATACACAATGTGTCAGGAAGATGCATGATGAGGTAGGTTTTGACATGAGCATCCCAAACAGCTTCAGGACATGAACTACAGCTGGGATCACTACAATCTTTTCTTTGATCATTGAAGAAAGCCACAAAGGTGGGAACAGTGCACAGCAATCTCCAGAACTGCATGTTCCCACTTGCCACCCTCTCTCACCTTGTCCACAAAGCCTGTCTGCAATCCTAACATTCATCGCCTCTTGTTGGGTTTTGATCACAAGTTCTTCAAGGTGAAGATTCTGCCCTTTACAGGCATAGCACGCAGACAGCTGTGCAGAGGAAGCTGGCCCATGACACTGGGTCTGGCCAAGGAAACTTCAGAGCAGCTCCAGTGGGGAGAGATTGATCAAACCACCCTACCCATTTGCATACCCACAAGACAGGAAGATGCAAAGAACTCAGACCTGTTTGCCAGTCTCAAGAGGTGCAACTCTGTGCCCTAGGTAAACTGAATCTTACTGCTGTTTTACAGGACCTCATTTAAAGGCCCAAACATTGCACGTCTATGAACAACAGCATCGTGGCTTTTCTGCAATAGCAAAAAGCTTGCTCTCAGCCTTTGTAACTAGAGAGAGAACATGACTCAGTTAGCACTACTGTGGCAGCAGCTGCCTGGGACAGCCACTCTGCAGAGATGTCTTTTACAGACATCTCCTCAAAGCCCTGCTGCTTTGGTATTCTCCAGCAGAAGAGAGCTGTAAGGCCAGGTCCCCTGGCTTCTACCACACAGCTTTCTCAGCACGAGGATGGTGTTCCCAAGGGAAGACCCACTGCATGGAGGATGTCTCCCAACCTGACACTGTTATCCAACAGAGCAGGACCATGGCTCAGCACTGACCAAGAGCACCTCCAGATCTCAGTGAGGTAGCCAACAATGTGCTTTAGTTTTGCTGTCCCAGTAGATCAGCTGACAAGAACAAGTCCCACTGTATCTCCCAGCCAACAGCATGCATCCTGTGCTGTCAGCAGCCTGCCCCACACCCAGGCAGTGAAACCTCACCAGGGCCACCAGTGCCCAGCACTGACCTCCAGGGAGAACAGAAAGCATCAAGGACTGGCTGGGCCCTTGCAGAAGGGCCTGGCAGGCAGCACATCCCTGCCTCCCATGCAGCATTGACACATCAAGTTCCCAATCATCACCTCAGACAAGATAAAAGCAGTAATACAGCTTTTCTCCCTCATTACCAGAAAGGGATTTCCCTGTGTCTTCAGGACTACAGAAAAGAGTATAGCACCTTCAGGGGAAGGACGCCCTCCCTGCAGCAAAGATAGCCTGCAGTCCCTCTTTGCTCCATCCAGAAGACCAGGGATATATTCCACACTGTGCAGCTTGACTCTTGCTTGGCTGATTTCTTTCCCAGCGTCCAAGTCTGAACATCACTGTGTGACGTTCCTTCCGCTGCTAAGCATCTTCCTAACTGTGACTGAAGAATCTGGCAAATGACCAAGTATTCTTTAACCTCCACATTAACTATTGTTAGCTTTGGCAAAGCCCAGCTCCTGGGATGCCTGGTGTGGTATCGCTTACTGCTGCAGCCTACAGGAACTGCTGTAGTGGCGAGATTTAGAGAACAGGGATCAGGTAGCAGATGCAAAACAAGAGTCCTCATCCACAGTGCCCTCCCTTCCCCCATTGCCTAATGAGCTTTGGGAACAGCTACAACTTTTAAGCTTCTCACTGCTGGAAAAGGTTTGGAGATAGTGAATGTGCAGAACAGAACAAGTTGAAGAAACTGTAAGTTAGATGAGGCCAAATGTTACTTTTAGAGCACCAAGATGTGTTCGTAACATTGCAGATCCACAGAATGCTACAATTATTTATCTTTTAGGAGTCTGGAGGAGATAGAGATGTTAATCTCTAGCCAGGTTTGACTGTTGGAAAGAGGCACAGGCTGCACCACCACCTCCTCCTCAGCCCACACCAGGACCCTCTTGCTTGCACTCCTAACTGCAACAGTCCCAACAACAGCGAAGTCCTTAGTCCTGCACCCCGTGCACAAAAACTAGGATACGTCCATCTCCCCTCATTCTCATGAATGAGTCCAACCAGTGAAATCCATTACGGCTGCTCTGAACAGCAGCAAGAGAGATGGGCCTTTAGTACCTCACTTTTTTTTTTTTTTTTTTTTTTTTTTTACAGACAACCAAGTTGTCCTGGGATGGCAAATGCTAGGCAAAAACATCCACAGCAGTCACCAGGGACAGCTGAATTCAGGAACCAGAAGGTAGGTTCTCTTAAACAGGCTTTATGTTGCTTAATATAGCACACTCTTACCCAGTATCTGCATAACGCTGAGTTTGAAATGTTCCAAGATTTGCACCAAGGAAGACTAGAGGGGTGGAAGAAGGGCTGCAGGAGGAAGCATTTAAAAAATAAGGGATGACTTCAGAGAAACACTGTATACAAGCAGCAATCTCCTAACACAGGACTTGCAATTCAGAGACTTGGTTAGTAATGAAAACAAAATGTAAACAAGTCCCTGGTAAGGCAATGCAGTTGCAAGTCCATCTAGGATTAGCCATAAAAGCTGAAGATGTGAAGGATTTAGGCTGGCTTGTACCTTCCCTCTGGGGAGATGTCCTGCATTGTGCCTCACTATACACATACACAAAATTAGTCTGTTAGATCTGCGCACCATAGGCCTTCTCACACTACTCCAACACTAAGTGAGTTTCAAGAATTACTTCAGTACCAACACAACTGGGTCCCTGCCGTGAACAGAGGACTTCTGCCTTCTCATTTTCCCATTGAGATGCCAAAGTTGCTTGTGTATTTCCTTTAAGGTCACCGCTGCTTTGGACCTGTCCCATTCTGGTACCTTGATTTCTGCTGGGTTTGCTATGAACAGCCCTTTTTTCTGCACAGATAGAAGAAACCCAGAGAATATTTGTTCCCTCCTCTACCCCATCAAGGAAAAACTCTACCAAGAGCAAACTGCTAAGAATTTTTTGCAAAAGATAACAGAGTAGTGACCCCTGGGGTTGTCTCACCCCCGATAATCCTTCCACCAAAGCCAAGAACCTGGGCACATGGACTGCTGCAGAGCCCGTCTTGCAACACAAGTACCAGTGGCCCAAAAGGCTGCCTGGTTCACCTGCTCATTGCCAACTCCAGCAGTGACTACATTGTAACAGTTGCTATCTGTTTGCACAAGATAGGAATCAGGTACCCTCTCGCAGGTGCTGCTTTTGCCACCAGCTAGCTGGACCCTTTTTCTTTTACTTTATTGCAGATGTTACCTTTCTGCCCTCTACACAACTCCAGCTACGCAAGCTCCATCAGAAGTTCCACAGAGAGCCTTTCGTCTGCTTGTGTAGTGCATGACAAGGCACATAATGTTATACTAAAGTCACAGTCTATTTGTTTCACGTTAAGATATGTACCAGTAGGGCATGCAAAAAGGTAAAGGTGTCACATCTCAGGTTAACTGTGAAAACAGTGTGGATAACCAAAAACAAAAAAAAATTAAAAAAAAAAATCAAGGCTAACAGGAATGCTGTGAGCTTTTAATCTAAGTCAAGTCTTTGCAGATACACTTTTTCAAAAAAGGTACTTACCTGTCCTCAAGCCCTTGTAATTTTGTTGATCACTGCCCACAAGAAACTGTACTTTATAGGACTGCCTCCATATGATTGAAATGCTTCCTTCCTTAATCAGCATATAATCAAATATTCCCACACAGGAGAACTATAGTCCTGATTGACAAGATAGTTACAAAAATAAACCCGAGGTTTAAATATAGCTTGCTTGGCTCCCTGGAAGGTACGTAGTATTGTGTTATACAAGCCTACCATCATTTTCCTTGAATTAATACAGTCCATATTCTCCCACTGCTTTGATCTCTATCAATTAAACAGCTACCAGATTTGTGTTATACAGGAGAGCTGGCAGCTAGGGTTAGGTGGGAATGGCAACTGCATGGACTGATTTACCATCAGTATTTCTTCAGCAATTAACATTTACAGATTTTGAGTTCATGTACCAGTTGAATGTGTGATGTCTGATGCAATTGTGGAAGTAGATAGGTAAATAATTGTGCAGGACTACATAGCTACATATGGAAACAAAATACATCTGCCCAACACGAAGGGATCTATTTGGATTAGATACATGTCTCTTTGTAGGCAAACACACAAGCTGGGCAGGCATTATTTAATTATTTCCTCTTTCTAGGGTGGATAGATCAATAGCACAATACTCACTGCATTTCTCTCCATTTATCAGGATGTTCCAATGTGTTAAATATGCAATGTAATGAGGGCAGGCTCTATAGCCCTGTTCTTCCCGTTTCGAAGAAAATCGAGATTTTTTTTTTTTAAAGCCACTCTAATTACGAAATGCTTTTCATCTCTCAAAAATCTCCCCATCGCTGACTGACTAAAAAACACGGGACAGACCTCATTTATTATGCAAATCCTTAGCATTAAGAAAACAAATCACCAACTAACATCTGTCTCGCCCTAAAGGAAAACAAATGACTGAATACCACCCGCCGGAGCGGGAAGGGAAGCGCCTCCCCGAGCCCGTTTCCCTGCCGGTGCTGCAATGGACCTACCACAGCGGCACGGCACGGCTCGGCTCGGCTGCTCCCGGGCCGTGCCGCGCACCCAGCCCGGCCACTGCGGTCCTTTCGCCGCCCGCC
>VYZV01016497.1:122536-208285 GCA_013401275.1 Pandion haliaetus
CCGCGGCACCGCCGGGCCCCCGGCTGCGGGCTCCGCGGGGCGCGGAGGAGGAGCGGCGCCCGCTGGGCTGGGCTGTCCCCGACCCCGCTCCCCCGGGGGGCTGCGCCCCGCCGCCCAGCAAGCGGGAGCGCCGGGTTACGCAACGCGGGCGCAAGCACCCGCTTGTTTATTGTGGGAGTCCTGCTGGAGGAGTCCTCCTCCTCCTCCTCCCCGAGCTGGGCACGGAAGTCGTCTCCTGGGCACACGGAGGTGGCACCCGTGCAGCACAACACAGAACGCGTCCCGGCTGCTGCACACGCATCGGAGATTTTCGCAGGCGATGCGTGCGTTGCACATGGTCCGAGGCAAGCCCCCAGACCGCAACGCTCCAGTTGGTCAGGTCAGAGGGATCACTCCCCTCACCCTAGCTAGCCTCCCTGCATCACGTAAACCAGACTGAGCCCACACTACCTGCAGACACGGAGAGGATCTCTTAGGAGATGCCCAGTCCCAGGTTCAGGCCTTCTCTGGGTATGTTGCTTCAAGATTAATTAATGCTGATTCATAAAACATCCACCTCATGGCTAGTTTGTGCTTTTCTGCTTTTGCAGCCAGCCACTGGGGTATTTTGTTCTCCCTTTCACTGCTTGATAAAACAAGCAGTCCCCTGTTAATGCAAAGTTGATGAAACATTCATACAAGGATCAAGTCACTTCTTCAGAGAACACGGATTGAGCTCCTTAAGTTCATCCCTGTAAGGAAGTTTCTCTGCGCTGGAATTATTCCTGTAGCTCTTAAGTCTTTCCAGATTCTTCAACTTTGGTACAATGGGGATGGTAAAACCCAGTTCTGTGCTTAGTTTTACGATTTGTGTTGCTGAAAAAGCAGCTCAAGGCATCCGCTGTGCTGGGAGCTGCACACGTAGAAGATAGACTGCTCTGGCACCACATAAGTGTCTAAATACAGGAACAGTAATTTCTCTCTCCTACTGTTTCTTTATACATCCTGGCATTTATAATCACCTTCTCATCTACAGCCCAATACTGGCAAACCAGCTGGTGGTTATAGAGGCTTCCTAATGCTTCTTATTCTAAGCTACTGTAACCCATCCTGCAGACACTGCTGACAAGCTTCCCCAGCCCAAAGCAGAACCCTGAATTTGGTTATGGAAGTGAACCCTGTGCACATGATCCCACTTTAGTACATGGTCCAGGCAGTTCTGAATAACACCTGCTCCAATCTCAGCTACCACCCCACAAGGTGGCAGGGCATTTGAGTTAAAGATGGCATATTAGGTGCAAGAACATGCCCCTGAAAAGCAACTAGAAACAGCCCAGCTGGATGAAGACCCACCATGTAAAGTTCACATAGTAAATGGGTAGGAGCCAGTTAAGTCCTATGTTACTGTGAAGAATAACATTAGCTTTATTTTATTTCAGGACTGAATATTCAGGTGTTGTAGGTAAGCTTTGAGTCAAAATGCACTATAGAGAACTGACAAAGCAGACTTAGACTTTGTGAATTGACTAGGAGATAGAATTAAATTTCTATTGTTTCTCAAGTTTCTTTCATCAACTGGTGGGATCCTATTTGCCCATTGCTATGTCTTTACCCACCATCAATGTCAAACTGACCAGACTACACTTCCAGGGTCAGCCTGTGTGCTTTTTCTGAAAAGCAATGAAACAATAACTCTTTTGAGGTCTATTAGTCCTTACTAATGTTCCAAAATGCAATCAGAACATATGCCAGAGTGCTCAATAACTCCTCAGCCAGTTCTTTTAAAACTCTTGGATTCAAGTTATCAACTCCCACAGATATGGGTAAAAACCAAAGCAAAACACACACACACCCCAGCCCCCAAAGAAAAAAAAAACCAAACTGGGGGGGGGGGGGGGGGGGGGAGAAAAACAAAAACAGGCAAACTCTCAGAGGACAATAAGGTTCCTGGCATCCAAGTTCAAGAACAACTTTCAACAGGAAGAAGTGATGGCAAAAAAAACACCCTAACTTTTAAGGTAGGCAGGCTAGTTACCAAGAATGTAATCTGAGGCACTGTTTGTAATACCAGGCACTAGACCAAGGAATGAAGAGACTCCTTTCAAAG
This sequence comes from Pandion haliaetus, assembly GCA_013401275.1. Taxonomy (NCBI): domain Eukaryota; kingdom Metazoa; phylum Chordata; class Aves; order Accipitriformes; family Pandionidae; genus Pandion; species Pandion haliaetus. The sequence continues at coordinate 124,623 of VYZV01016497.1, forward strand.
CTGTGCACTCCCTAGTAAGCTAACAGCCATCAATAATTCAGCTTCACAGAAAAAGCTGGGGAACAGTTCTTAGCTGCAGGCATCAGGCTGAGCCCCACTACCATGAGAATACACGAAGACCAAGTTTCCCAAACACAGGAAATACTTTTCCAATGTCCTGAAAGGGACAGCCACAACATGCTCCCCATTAGTAAAGGTAGGTTGCTTTCTTCTAGGGTTTGATTTCTTTGTGGAGGACATGAATTAGGAGTTCAGAGGGTTCACCCTTGGGGAGTAAGGCAAAAAAAACCAATTTCTGTTCATTTTTGTTTTGCTTTTGAGCTGAAGCATTTCTTCCTCTGAGATAACAGCAGGTAGGAACATAGTTCAAGCAAAACACCCAGACCCACCAATCCACACATTCATTTTCAATCACAGTTTATCAGATCTCTTTCTGGGTCACATCTGGGACATCACAATTTCCCTTCCAGATCCTGAAAGCATCACAAGGCCTTAAGATACATGTTCTTAAAATAAAAACCCAGCCCCTCCCTATGCAGAACACAGATGAAGCCCCTTCAAGGCTTCTCTCCTCAATACAAAGCAGCAAATTCAAGGGAACAAATCCAGTGGGTATTTTCCCTCCCTTGCCATTTACAGGTCACCTTTCAAACTACTTACCAGTAGAAAGGAATATATTGCCTGTGCTCTACTCTAGACTTCAACTGTGTATCCTGCATTAAAGTATCAAGCAAGCTGGCCCAGCTTGAGTTAGATCACTTTTTCTCCTCTAGCCCCTCAGGGAAGTCAGATGTGTGTCTACTGTGGCTTTGCAAGTAACAAGCATCAAATGAAGATACACACATCAATGCCATCTCAGTAATGCATCAAGTTGTTCTCCAAACCACAGTAAGACAAAGCATTGCAGCACTCAGGAGATGCTGATGTGCCGAGCCTGGACTCCTTCCCAACCACACCTTTTGAGCCAAAGTGGCAGGAGAACTTCTGAAGCACCACTCTCCTGTACCAAGTCCACAGAGTTGCCAGGTGTGCACCTCTCTTGTCAGCTGTTTTCCTCATCTGTTCAAGCTTTGGGAGTAAACTGGAATCAGTACAAATAAGAAGGTGGCTCAGTCCAAGCACAAACCACCCTGTGCAGACCCTGTTCTTCATAATGCTTCAGTGTATCCTTGGCTCCCATCATGGCAAGGAGATGACTATTTGGGAAAGGAAGTTAGTCACCCTTGATGTTAGTCCTGAGTGGCTTCTGTGGGGCTGCCAACACAGGGCTTCTTTAGGGCCACCTGCACTGCTGAAGACCTGCCCACCCCACCAGACCAACTCACTTTGTCAACAGCAGACCATAGAGATACCCCCTCTATTCTCTATAGAACTATCCCCAGCTGTAACAGGACAGTGTGTACAGAGGTAAGGCTTCTACTTAGCAGAGAAGAGCTCAGCCTGTACAGATGAGAGGGCACAGCAAGGGCTCAGCTTGGCTGCTCTCACATGGTGCTCCAGACAGATGGAAATATTACCCAGGCCTTCAGCCCGAGGAACCTGCTGCTTCCCCCATTGATGGTGGATGCTGGGCAGAGCCCACTGCCTGCTGCAGTCAGTGCTGCCTTCCCCCTTTCTACACCTTGCCTCTGGGCACAGCTGGCTTAGGAGCAACCCTGAGCACAGACATGACAAAACCAAGTGGCCATTTCAGCATTGCTGCATACAGTAAGTCCACGTGATGATCGTACATGGTCTCCCAGCTGCTGCTGCTCCTGCCCATCTGCTACCCTGGCACAGTGCCTCCTTCTCTAGAGAGAACTTCCATGCACGAAGGCAGAGGCACCAGCCAGCCTGCAAGGTTGTGCCTGTAGCCACATGCATGCTGCCATGTCTGCATGGGGCACTTCTGCATGAGGCCAGATGTGCCAGGAGGGAGCAGATCACCAGTGGTGGGATCTCATCTGCTCAGTGCCAGTTTCTGGTGATGACCATCCAAAACGGCAACAAACCCAGGCATAGAGGCGTGATCTCAAGGGCCAGGGGACCTAGCTTCTGTACCAAGCTCCACACAAAACTGGCCACAAGCCAGGTTCAGTTCTTTGATTTCAAGGGAGTGTGAATCTAGATGCCAATGTCTCAGCCTGTTCCCAAACTTCCCAGAAGCCAACTTCAGCACCCAGATAAGATTTCCTGGCTAGAGACAAAACTGCTCTCCCTGCAGGTGACAAAGGCACTTGTCCTTCCCATAATTACAGACAGTATTCCTTAAAGACAATGAACAGCCCAATCAAAAAGGACTGGCCCCGAGTTCTGACCAAGGGGGAGAAATAACTACTAACCTTGATGTTCAGTGTGGGCCTACCCTTGAAACCAGCGCACCCCTTGAAACCAGCTGCAATGGGGAGCAGGACTCAAAGTGCTTCTAAAAGTCCTTTTTTGGACTCTGAAGCATCAAGTCCCAAAAACCAATGGGCGTCATTAGCTAACTGCCATTAGCCAGCAGAACAGATTAAGACAGAAAACAAAACAGCTCTGTACCACACCATGCTCAGAAGATGTCCACATGCCGTGAGCTGTGCTCAGATAAGCACAAGCCAAAGCAGCAGGTTCCAGGAAAGTAGGCCATGACACAGCATCAGCAGGAAGGACCTCTAACACTACTGAAAAAGTAAAGAACACAGTGGGGGAACAGGGGAGTAAACAGACTAGAAGTTTAATAATGTAGGTAGGGTAAAATATAAAGGACATTCTGCAAGCTGTAATCCATCACCCTGAGGATGATGTGCATAGCTTCTGATTACGAACAAGAAAAACAATAACTACTACATCATCAGCTGATGTCACTTTCTTACATCACCCAAGTAGTTGCTAGAAGCATAGCGTAAGTGCATTAGGAGCTGGTGTGTGGAATAAAGACCAAAGCAAGTCACAACTTTGAGCAAGCATGGTCAGTTTAATTACATAAAATTATTGATCAAATGTTGAGATTAATCAGTCAGTATTATATTAATAAAGGAAAAAGCACTAAACAAGTCACAAAAGTACCAAAACAAGGGAGTAGTTTTGCAATTACTTGCAAGGAAGTCAAGAATTACTATGGAAGAAAATCATGGATTGAGGGAACCATCCTTGTATTAACACAGAGGAAGGTCCTTCTGAGCACCAGCACTAGGCTGGTGGAGTACCACCAGCTTTCTTCTGCTACTATACTTCATAAACATCCATATACACCCACTTACATTAACAAGAGTCTTGATATGGACTTTAATGGTAGTTGGGTCTGATCCAAACAGCTCAACTCTCCATTTAAGTTTTCTGTGAGGTACTGAGCACCCTGAGCTCCTCAAAGTCCAAGGAAGCTGGAGGTTGTTCTCAGTCCTTGCAGCAAAATGCTTTGTGTTTTCAGGGCTAGCTCTCAGACCCTCTGAGCCCCACCACAGACTTCTAGTTACTCAGTTTAGTAAATAACTTTGTCACCTCCTTGCTGTGGTTTAACCAGCTGGGGGCAGGGAGGAAGGTGTCTGAATTAAGCTTTTATAATGGTATAACCTGAAGACTTTCATGTAAAAGAGAAAATTTGAAAATAAGCTGATGAATGGAGCTACTTAAGCACTAGCCCCTTTTTGACTTGATTAAAAAAAGTAATTACGTGCATTCGGAATGCTTTACACAAGGAAAAAGAACTTTACAGGGCAGAGGCAGGAAGGAGCTTCCTGCTGGAAGCTCAGCCCTCCTAAGAGCCAGGTGCTCAAATACTTGCAGAGAATGGGCTATTTATCTTAAAAATCCTATTTGCCTATGCCTATTTCCTACAAAAAGAGCCGATTAGCTCATCACTACTCTACAGCCATGAGGGCTGTGTAACATTCATATTCTTTATCTGCTATTTCTAGAAATCACAGAAGTGACCTCTGCTAAGATCCAAATCCCAGGAGGCAATTTCTTTGCCTTATTCCTACCATGTAAGAGCCATTTCTAGACTACTGAACTCTGCCCTCAGACCCCACAGTCCTGCAAGATACCCACTATTCAATGCCACCTGACACCCATCAAAATCCTAAGCATATGCCAGACAGCCCCAGTGTCCCTGAGGTAAGGGACAAGCAGAGCCTTGGGGACAAAGAGTCATCTCCTATCCAGCTCCAACATTTTTTCCACTTGTCTATGTTTAGCCTGTTCATTTTAAAGCTATGTTTTCCAGAGCATTAGAAAATAACAAATGCAATAAAACCTGCAGAGCCAAGACCATCAGCATCAGTGTATTCAGAGTGCAGCTTTCCCATTTTTCAGAAAATTGGATCTTTCTGTGATAATTCAAGCTGAAACTCAAGAGTTTGTCCAAATACAAGCAGCAGATAAGTGCTTCTTGATACCAGCCCCACTGACAGCCATTTGACCAGACCAGTTCAGAGCTTGAGTTCCTCTTGGCAGATATCATGAAAAATACAGAGAACAGAAGTGAAATTCAAATAAAATTGAGACATGTAACAGAAAATAAGGGGAAGAGGAGTGAAGAAGGGAGCGTGACAAAAGCAGAGGGGAATCCTAACTGAACTCTCAGCTGCAAAGATGGGAATGCCAACCCTCAGGTGTGAAGTTATTTACCTCCACACTAGACAGTTACATCAGGCAGTGACATAAACCTTAAGCACTTGAACAGCCATGGTAAAGGCAAAAAAATATCCACATGCTTAACCTGAAGTAAACTCATACATTTTGCTGGGAAAAATTGAGAAAAAAAAGCTGTCTCAGTTCCACGCCACAAATCAAATCCACAGGAACAGACAGCATCCATAGAGTACCTTCATCCCTGACATGAAAGGCTGCAAGCTAAGGAGGCAGCTCTTCATGCTTGTAGGAAAAACTTGATCTCTGAAGTGAACTTTAAGTTCTACCTTGCCTGGGTGAAGCCTAGCCCCTAAAGCCATTTTAACCCACACCAGCTTCCAGCATCTCTATAGTACAAAGAAATGATGATGCTTTCTGCTCCAGTGTCTTTTAAGTGGGATATAAACTGTGGTGAGAATACTAACCCTTGTGGCAACCTAGATTGAGCTGCAAGGTCAACACTTCCCTTGGAGGTAGAGTGGTCTGGCACAGACAGGAAAGCACCAGTCAGGCCCAGAATATGCCTGATGGCTCTAATTTAAAGCTCAGGGAACCCTGGTTTCCAATCAGAGCAGTATCCAGAAATGGACTAGACCTGCCACCTGTCCCCAGATCTGCTGGACACCAGGCACAGGCAGTCTTCAATGGCTTATTCAATAAGCCTCCCAAGATACTGCCTGCCTCTTCTCTTCTCTGCTGAGGTATTGCTTATAGAAGATCTTGGTTGGTTGGTTTGCTTTGCTTATATACATAAATAGCAATTACTTTAAGCCTTGCTTTCCTTGATTGATGGTATCTCATTGAATTCATCCCAGAAGTTTGGGCTGCAACCAACCCAAACAGTATGAGAATCAGCATGCCTGACCCTGAAAGGATGAACAGCATTTGGAGGCTCATGCTTGCTCCCGCCTTGTCAGCTGTGGCCATGAGTTGGAGGGGAGTTCAGGTGTACCACCCATCCACACAACCAAACCACACACCTTTAACTCAAGACTTGCAAAGCATGACTGCTTAGAAGGAGCTCAGCTCTACCTGGTAAGTGCAACCCTCCTTCTTGCCATAGGTGGAGTAGACATAGCAACCTATAGTACTTTCTAAACATTGCAGTGGCATCTTCCAAGTGACTGTTAAATATAAACTTAGAAAATAGTGGAGATTCAAGGAAGAATCTGGGATCACACTCAGTGTAGCCAGCAGATTACTTAAATCCTGTTCACTCTACAGCACTTCTAAATCTTTGCTCTTTTTGCAGACCTCTCAGCAAAGGATAAAGCAAGACTGAGATCATAGGCAGCATTTGTAACCTGCTGCCAGTTAGATGTTCAAATGGAACTGCAGCAAATGTAGCACTGAGTTGGAAGAGCCACATGCTTCTGTGTAGATTCTTCCTTTATTCTACAGAATCCAACACACATCAAGTACTAAACATTGTTTTTCCCATGATGGAGAGCTGTCCAGGTTGGGTTTCAGAGGTCTTTTCAAGAACCAAGTCCAGAAAGCACTCAACTTACCACCTAGACAGGATCAGAAAAACTTGTTTCTCTGCACATCTTCCAGTCATGCCCCTGAAGATTCTGCTCTGGTCCAGAAGGTCTGGAATTAGCAGAGCTTTTTAGCTGTGTGCGGCACTGACATATCTGCCGTGCAGACCAGAGCTGGCATGATAGCCAGCTGAAGGGCTATGTCAAGGAGCACAGTCCTGTCACTACCCATCCCAGCCATGCACAAAGCTGATCTCCATGTGCTTCAGGACAGTCAGAACAGAATCACTATTGCCCTTTCCCAGGATCACATCTTCTAATGCACGTAAAATTATTCTTTCCTCCCTTGCATTTCTAGAACCTTTTTCTTAGCTGACTTGTGAGGTAAAAGGGTATTTCTGTTTCTTAGTCAAAGTGGTTATCTTTCAAAATTAAAATACCAGAACCAAGCGGTAGCTTTAGCAAACAGTACTAAGAGGACATCCCTCTCTTGTCAAAGGAGCAGCTACACAGCGAATGAACGGTGAGAAGAAAACAGGTCCTTGAGCATTTTTTTACAGTATTTGCCACATTAGTGGTTGGCTTTGCAGAAACACCAACTCCAGAAGATATTTTCCTGAGCTAGGGAAAGGATCGCCTTGGAAGCAACTTTCAGCATAGGCAGGAGGAGCCTGAGCTCACTTCCATCAAGGGGGGGAAAAAAACCTCTGTGAGTAATGGAAGAGGTGCCAGGGAGGGTTTGTGTGGTGTGGAAGAGGGAACCTTACACAGTAGTATGTATTAAAATACCTGTGACCTGAGAATCCAGTGACATATCCAAGGCAAGTGACATGCAGGTTGGGGGCCTGATGGCAGTGTCCATTGTTACTGGAAAAGCAGGAAACAGAAATGGACTGGAGGTGAGGGGAAACTGAAGAGCTCTGCTCTACACTGATTGAAGCAGATAGCTGGATCTGCATGGAGATCTTCAAGATAGACCTGTCTCCACCTGTTCTCGGACTGAGAAGTGACAAGGCATTTACAAATGTAATTTACTACTTGGATGAGGTCAATCAGGTAAGATGTAAAGGGAGGAGAGAAAGAGCCCACGGACAAGTGATGCAGGACGTTTTCACAAATTTAGATTGGAAAAGGCCAAAGGGAAGAACAGCATCCTCCAAGGGACTTCGTGGAAGACAGTCTAGGGAGAGTAGGGAAGAACAGAGGAGGAACATCCCAGGTGATAAGAGTAAGGACATGAGAGGAAAGAAGGGCTGACTGATGAAGGTACTTTGCAAGTCAAGGTGCAGAGATGGGCTGTATTTAAAGAAACGTGGGGGCTTGTATAGCAAGTTTGTTTTGTAAGGAAGAGCTGCCAGAAGAGAGGGTGGACTGAAGGGGAAGAATAACAGCATGGATAGGAATAGATACAGGGAGTCTGGGAGATGGGAGAAGGTGCTTGCACACACATCCAAGAGACAAGGACAAGAAAGGAGAGCACATCATCCTGCATTTCTTTTTCAGCTTAGAAGAGGTTTTGGTCAGAAAAAGAAATTAAGGGAGAGGAGGAAAGTTTGGACTGACTCAAGGTGGCAGGAAGCCAGTTGTGACTGAATCCCATGCCAGCAAGAAAGCTAGAGAAGGAAAACTATTTAGTCAGCAAGGTGGCAAAACTGGAGAAGTTTAGCACAGTCAGCATGGCAATAGGGTTTGAGACCCTCCAAGTAGCAGGAGCAGAGGAAACCAAGGCTGGAGTGAACCAGGACTGAGAATCAACAAGCTCCACATTGCAGTGGGATGAGAAGGCAAGAGGTTCAGGATGACAGTGGATCAGTTGTAGCAATCAAAAGGACAGACAGCAAGGAAACAAGAAGATGCAATGTCAAGGCTGAGAGAAGCAGAAACACCAAGTGATGGGATGTGCAGCCAACTGGCAGCAGCAAAAAAACGCCGGTAGCAACAGCAAATGGGAAAAGCAATGGGATTGTTTTCCAGTGGGAAGATGTTTTCCTGCCAGCACCAAGAAAGCACCAACTGGCGAACAGCTCCAGAATAAAAGCGTTTTCTGGAAACACTTAACTGTTTGATCCTGAAGATTCACCATGTCATGAATATGTAAGCAACAAAATTACATCCTCAGTGCAATGCTCAGGGTGCCACCTCTAAGGGGACAGCACCAGGTAGGAGTCACACTGAACTGAAACACTCTGGGCCAGTGCATGCAGACTCTTCCTCAAGGCAGCCCTCCAGTCCATGAGCTCCAGCTAAGCCATCTCCCCCATTCCCTGGCTGCAGCCCTCCTACATGCATGAAGCATTGCAATTCTGGCACCTGCACACAGACACGAGCCACATTTGCCACGTGGAGGAAAGCTCTTGCCTCCCTGCCCAGCACCCAGGTTTGCCATTACCATCTGCTATTCCTCCCCTTCCTGCAGCACCCATCCTCTCCCTTGGCTTGTGGGTTGGTTTTTTTTTTTTTCATTCCTCCTTCCCTGCTCTCAGTTTCTTCTCATCCCTGCACTAAGATAAGCCTCCTTCCCCAGACACAGCTGAGCATTGCTCCGTCTCACAGCTTCCCCATGCTTCCTTCAGTGTCAGGATCTAGGAGAGGAAACACCACCTCAGCTGTAAGTGCTCAGCCCCTTGGCAGTGAACATTAAATGCCATCATTAAGTATCAGCAGCCTCCCGAGGCCACACGTAGTTGTGTATGAACCTCTGCCCTCTCCTGGCTGGAACAAGAAATGTCGAGCTCGGTTCTCCTCCATCCCCTGTGCTGTACACAGCATGAGCACTTCCCAAAAGTTAATATATACACTCTAGGCTTATTTTAACAGTCCCTGCAAAATTGCATGTCTGCACAGGATACGTATTTTATACCTCTATGCATATTAGCATTTCTCAAATGCCTTTCCAACAGATCACTTATATGCACTGTGGGAAAAGCCCAACAAATTGTGACACTCAGCTATGCATGGAGCTTCTCCAAGTGCACCCATTATCCTCTAGTCTGTATCTTGCAGCATACATCCCAAATCCTAAGGCACTACCAATCATCCTTGAATAAGACTGCTTAGTTATAGGGTCATGGTCATAGAGTACATGAGGAGAGTTTCCTTTTTATATTCCCTTTAGCAGTTCTTATTCCCATGTGCACATGTTTAGGTGGGTCTCACAATAAGATCTTAATTCATTTCAGGTTTGGGGAAGCTGGATACATTGGGTATCAGTTTTTCTGTAGGACCTGGTGCTCCAGGTGTCAGGCAGCCTAAATCACTGCCTTTTGGACCAAATTAGATAACATGAACACAGTCTCCCTTTAGGCACTTCTACAAACACAAGCCCAAGCAGCTTCATTCCCAACCCACACTGCGAGAGCCTTTGCCAGAGAAGGGATCAGGATATGGATCACTTCACCCAGCTCTCCCATAGCAGTAGGCAAGGAGTCCTGCCTCTAACAGGCAGGTTAAAGAGCATCTGTTTTAGTTTCTGGACCGTATCATTCTCTTTGCCATCCCAATTTGTTTAAACTGGCATCACATATCAGTTCCCTCACATACTTTGTGAGAATTCAAAGAAAGCAAATGCAGGAATCTGTGTCACCCCAAGCCACTAAACTGACTTCTCACCTGCAAACAGTGAGAAACATCAGGAGACTCCAGTCACCATGCCAGTGGTAACACAGCACTACCACACATGTGTATTTATTTAAATGAATTACAGATATTGCTACAAACAAGGAGTTCCAAGTATTACAGATGCACAAGGGTGCAATCAACCATTATTTCTGCCTGATCCTGGCCTTGGAATCCCCATCCTGATTAAATTACCAAGGGTAGGATTATAAGCAAGATAATCAGATGCAGTGTCTAATCTGGATAACCCAGCATTACTGGGCCTTACAACACAAGATTTCACTGACCACCCAGCCAGGGCATTCCAGAGCATTACATCTCATTTCCACCACTTAAAGGATTCAAACATCCAAGAGACTTGTGCAGAGGGGAAGGCTAAGGAACATACTCACAATTTCAGTCAAATGCAATAGTTTGCTTAACTGCTGTGGTTCTGCACAGATCCGGCACAAACAGGATTTTGGAGCAACCACTTACCTGAGCATCTCATTGTGTATTTCGAGGCTCCAGAATCTACACTTTTTTTTTTTAATAAAGCCTCAAGATCAACCCATCTGTCAGGAGCAGGTAGGTGCAGCTTCATCTGTCTCAAAACAATGGCATTGTCCAAATAGCTCTTTTTGGTCTGGATGCCTCCTGTGAACCTCCTCCAAGCTTTCCATTTTCTTAGCCTTGCCAGACAACATATGTGCTTGTAGGGAGCCATGAGGCCTCCTGAAAGGGAGATCCCAAGGATAGGAACAAGATCTGGAAGTAAGGATTATCTTGCACTTGGAGGACTTCAATATCTCAGCAAAAGAATTATGAAAATTTCTTGCCTATCACCTGCATGTAATTGCTCACCCCCACTCTTGCTTCCCCTCAGCTGAGACTTTTCTCCCCACATTTCTACAAGTTTGTCATTCTGGAACAGAAGGTAGGAGTGATGCTCTGAGAAGGCGGCACAGCTTTGGGAATCTGAACCTTGGCTAGCTGCTGCATCGCACAGCAAGCAGGGTTTTGTTCAACAACAAAATGGCCTGGATAGGGCACAAAGACAGAAAATGCACCTGATCTTACACCAAGTCCTCCATTGTTCCCAGACAGCATGAGAGGGTATTTTAAAATCTCTTCTGCAGACCTGCACAGCCTGAACTCCTGTTCTGCTCAAAAATTGAATCACTTAGAGGCTTTCATCAGCTTATCAAAGTCCCTAGTGGCCCCTGTCTGCCCTCCCATGAAGAGTTTGATCTCCTTTTAGGAACAGGATAAAGGTGTCCTGGAACAAAGCTGCTTTTGAGTGAAGTATTGTGCTGGTTTTGTGAGAACATCAGACAACTCCAGCTGTCCCTCAAACATGTATCTATCAATAGTTACAGTTCAGATTTTTTCCAAGCAGCTCACAGAAAATAGACTGTAGGCATCTGACTTCTGTTTGAAGGGCACATTAGAAATGAGATTCACAGGAGAGATGTCTAGATTACATTTCTGATGCTGCATAACTATATGGGTCCAGCTTATCTCCAATTACAAGGAGAAACAGGGAGAAGAGGACTGGGAAGAAAGAAGTTAGAGCTGAGAACAGATGAAAACATTGCTGGCTGCCATCAGTTCATACTCACTGCCAAGAGCAAGGTCATGCAATGCTATCTTTCTGTATTGTTAAAGATCTCAAAGGTAAAAGGGCACTGTCATTTCAAGACTATAAATGGCTGCATGAAACAATCTTATCTCCCACCAGAGATGATGACTTATTACCCAGGATAGCCAAATCCTTCAGCAATCATGAAAATCCACAAGATCTGGAGCATCCCTGCTGATTTAGCCCGTCTCCATACCAAAATCAACAGCCCTCATTCACTAAGCATCAGGGATGGGAAATAGGAACAGCAGCTGGCTAAAGTCAGACACTGAGAAGTGAGCACATTTATAGTGAGACTGTTCATCATGCATTTATATACATCAGGTAAAACAAGAGCAGATAAAGAAACACCCTTCCCAATAGATTTTCAGATTCATCCAGAGGTTGGAATCCAGGAAAGAGAAATTCCTATTCTACCACCTGTGATGGAAGCCAGTAGGCAAGAGAAATACCCATAAGGAAGGTTAAAAATTCACCAAAAAATGTCTCGAGGCAGCTGCTAGAGCCTCATAGGAGGGAGGGTGCAAGAGAAAGAAGGTGTTGGCTTTCTTTTTTCATACTCTCTCATTAAAACTCTGAAGTTGAGAACCCTGACTTCTGCCTATTTCCACTGATGTCCTAATCAGGCTATGCACAGAGCAATGACAATGTGCCTACCACCTGTGGCTTAGAGACCTGCCTGAAATTCTTACTTCAGGACCAACAGAACCAGCCTCTCCAGCACTTGGTAGATTTACTTCTCTGGGGTTTTGTTTGCATTTTTAACAAGTCACATACCCATAGGAAAGCTCTCCCTTGGGTCCACACCCTCAAGACAGCTCACATGAAGGCTTTACTTAGAAATCAGGCAGCAACTGCTCTCATCTCCACATCTAGGGTCAGCAGAGATGGATAGTACAATCATACTCCTTAGCTACACTCACAGGTGAGCAGAGCTGTAACAGGATAGAAATTGTGAGCTAAACAATACTCCTTCTCAAGAGCAGGACATTGCTTTTCCAGGCTATATTTCTTGCTTTAAAAAGGTAGAGAACTGAGGTGGTGTAGCATGGTGAGGAATTACAACCTTTAAAACACAATAAGGCAAAATCAGGCTGCACTAGGTAAGCACTGGTGGTGGTACACTGGAGAGTATATTGTTGCACAGTTTCTTCTTTTAACAAGCTGGAAACTTTGTGGATGCAATAAGGACTTTCAGAACACAGCCTGGGACACTCATGCATTAGCATAAGAAAGTACACCTGTGCTCTCTGCTGATGACTCATATCCTTCAGGTCAGTGAAGTCACTACTGCAAGCATTTCAGGCAGGGATAATCCAAAGTCAACATACAGACAATACACTCCTCAGGTAAGGATCTAACCAAGCTACTGAATTTGCTTGATTAAGAGAGCTCAGCTGTCTTCCCAGCTGGGCTCCCTCCTGGCTTCACAGCAGGCACCCCTCTGCAAGGCTAACAGTGCTGCAGCCCAATGCACCCAGCAATAGCAGAAACAGGGCTCTTGACACATACCTGCACCCCTGCACCCAAACTGTGTTCAGGTGAGCACCCCATAGGACAGATACAAAGCACATGGACAGCAAAGCTTAGCAGGCTTACACTCCCTCAACTGACAATGTAAAAGAATGCACCCTTTCTAGCAATTTGTTGCAAAAAACAAGGAAACATTTTGCCTTCCCTCTGTGACACCTCAAGGGTTTACAACCACTGACAAATACCTGCTGGTGTCCAGTTTACTAGGGATAATAGTAACCAAAGCTGACTGCGTGCCAGCATATGTCCTTTCTTTACAGTCTGACCATATAATTCCCTGAAGATGAATGCGTGTGGGCACTGCTGGCCAAGGCAGTGTTATCACACAAGGAACTAACAGCTTCAGACAACTTGAGCCCAGCAGCATTTCCAAGGCTCCTTGCCTTCAAGATCAAGCAGACCTCTCCTGCTCAGCAGTTCCCAAAACAAGCTCCTCCAGATAGCACATCTACAAGGCAGTCACACTAACAACTTCTCCTTGTTTTTTTACCTTGATCCTTTCCTAGTGAAAGGGCTGGCAGCAGGACACTTGCAACTTTAAATGCCCATAACATTGCCTCAGGCTCTATAGGCACCCCAGCTCCTGGCATACACAAGCAAACCCTGGCCTTTCATCTTAGTCAGCTCACAAGTTTGCTTGCAGCTTTACTGTTTTCTCTAGATGATAAGAAACAGCAAGGTGAACATACACATCTCACAAAATGAGGGATCACCTTTCCCCCATTTCACAGCCAGGATCTAGCCCCCTCCTGCCCAAAGCTCCTCAGAGGACCAGACCCAGAGCTGCTTCTTACTTGGTACTAGTCCCGCATAAAGGCTCACTTACTTCTCAGTGTATCACTGACCTTCCTCTGACTGCAGCCACCATTCGCTCATCCCTCAGAGGACAGGAACCCATCAGCCCAACCTTCTGAGTAGCCCCCTTTCCTTCTTTATAACCTTGCTCTGCCAAATGGCTGCTAACGCACATCCCCCTCACCTGGGCTGCTGCTGTACCCAGTCTTGCTGAGCAGTCAATTAGTTGTGCTGGGGCCAGCTGGTAAGTGTAAACCTTCCCAGACACAGCAATGGCCAGGTGTGCCACGAAGGTCAGGGTTGCTGTGCAGAAAGAAATAAGAAAATGAAGGTTATTTTCTCTTCCTATTCCACTTTTCTGTGTATTACAGAGGGGGAAGGAGGTCAGTACTGCTATGAAGCTCAGTCACTGGTGCAATTACTCCAGCTTGCAGATGGAATAAGAAGGTGATCCCAGGCCCTCAGGGCCTGCCTGTCATAACAGTGGTCTCCCTCCATGTATCAGCTGTGTGTTCAGAGCAAATGAATTGGCTTTTAGCATGAGCAAATTCCACATCCAGCCACTGGCAATCCTGAAGACATGCAGCTCCTGTTAATCTGGTGTGAGCAGCAGGTGCTCAGCTACTTGGGCAATCAGCTCCAGCTTCAGGCTGAGTGGCTGGTTAGTGGGTAACAGTGTTGGATGGAGCATGGGGTGCCCAGGAACTACACCAAAGAGTGTAACACCCATGCACTAGTTCTGCCCGAGAGCCAAGTCAGGGACATGTGTGTCCACTTTGGTCTGCATCAGGATAGGAATCAGTAGGCACTAAGCAGATGTGAGGGGCAGAATCCAGTTAGCTGTGCCCTGATGTGCTTGGAGATAGCACGGGATAGCCCACCTGCCCTCAAGTGTGTGGGCAACACACGTTTGTCCCAAAAAGAGAGGCATTCTTTTCTTAATTTTGGCTGGTACTACCCTCTGCAGTTTCAGCAACTGGTTTTTTTTTTCCAAAAGAGATGCAAACCACAAAAAAAAAAAAATCCAAACCAACAGGAAATATTGGGAATCATTTAGCAAATAGAGCAGTCAATCTTGTTTCTTTGCTCATTTGAGCAGGTGTGCTCTTTGGTGAGTGTTAACATTTGCATAAGGAACATTAGAGCTGCACTTAGCAGTTTCAGCCACTGCATTTCCCACTATTGATTGGTACCATTCAAGCCCAGCTCTAATGCATGTCAGCAGACATAAGCTAGGAGGCACCTATGTCCCCACTGGGAGCAATGATATATTATCACCCCCTTCAAATGAACCTGGAAAAATTCTATATATATGTTTAACAGAAATTCCTGTGTCTGACTGCAAAGGAATTTCAGTAGTTGCAGAAGTGCAAATCAACATAATCTCTCTGTGACGAGACTGAAAATCAGGTACTAAAAGTGAGTTATGCATACAAGAGATTATTTTACAAGCACATTCATTAACTTGTGCTGCTATTCTATGCTCAAGCCCCTCCCTTTGTCTTTTGAATTCAGGCTGGCAAATGTGGACATTTATTGAAGTTCTGTGTGTAAAATTAAGAACAGCAGATACCTTCCCTATCGTCACCCTGACCCTCAAAATAATGTTTTATCTTGCCAGACATGCGAAGGGACAAGGCCACAGGAAGATGACACCAGAAGGTTATCTCCAGTAAGAACTGGGAGACTGTAATACTGCTGTGAGACGTTATTTAGCTTTCTAAGCAGAGTGGATATTTCCAAACTGGCAAATGCCATGCAGTGGAGAGATACCTGAGCTGGCTCTAAAAGAGCTCTTCCCAGAAACAGGAGCTGCATGTGGTCTAATTAGTGCCACTGAAGGAAAGAGCAAATCAGCTTGTGTGCAGAACTGCCTTGCCTGCGAGTGCTGGGCTGGTCCTGTGTGGGGCTGTGCTGTGCAGGCGCATCAGCTCTGCTTGCTGAATGTCATCAGTAAAAGATCTGGGTCTTATTTCCAAGCCAAGCACAGGGCACTGGGAAGGGGGAGAAAGATGCACCCTGTCTCCTCTCAGCTGGTGATGGCCCTCAGCTCCTGGTCAGAGCTCTTCAGGTTCGCAGGGAGCCTTGCTGATGCACTTGTTGAGAGAAGTGCTCAGTGAGAGAGTGGTCAACTATTGAGAGAGAAATGGCATTTGAATCTGAAGGACCTTTTTGCAGTCAGGTCAGAGGCATACATCTGGTTACATGTGGATCCAGCCAGCCACTGGGCCAAGTTATTATATGACGGTGGCATCATGCCACTAAACAAGCATTTGAGGCACCAGGTCTGTGCCAGTCAGCACCAGCAGTGCAGGAAGGGCGTGACTCAGATGTCTAAATACCTTGCTGGTCCCTTAGACCTCAGGTCTGGTTGCACGAATAGCCAAATTAACTCAGTTCTTTGTGATAAATAAATCCCACCCCCAGTCATAAACCGCAGCAATTCATAACCCCCCAGCTTTGTGCAAAGCTATGTTTAGTTCTTCAAGGCATATGCAGCTGTATAGCTGGAGTTATCCATGCCTGAAATAAAAGGTGAGCAGTTAACAGGATTTGGCCACTGAGACAGCTGAACTCCAAAGCGACATGATCACCTAGACCTACTGACTGCTCTGCTGGGCTGAATCCTGAGCCGACCAGTCAGGGAGCTGGAGCTGTCCCCCACACCTCCAGACCACACCTGAGACCTCTCCTGTGTGTGCACAGGTGTGAAGGCACAGAGGGGCAGGAAAGGCAAACCAGGCAGGACCCTGTTCTACAAACACCATGAAGATGCCCTGGCACATTGTATGGGAATTACTTAACATGCCTCATGCTTGCACTGTTGCTCTGTACTGTCTTCCTTGTAATTTTAGACAGAAGTATCAAGGTGGGAAACATCTCCTGGAGATCTTCACTGTTCAGGAGAACTTCTAAGACACTAATATAGCAAGAAACTGGAAGACTAGAAGTTCAAGTGTCTGACGTATGCAGCCACACACAAACCACCGCTGTGCCTGATGCTCAGTGTTGAGCTGGAGCGGTGAGACACATGTTTGCATTTGCCTCCAAGACTGCATCTGTCCAAAGTTATCATCAGAGCTGTACAGCTAGAACAAATCCTCTTCCAGGCAGAGCACAATACAGTAAGGTTCCTTATGAGTTGGCAGCTGGGCAGGAAATCCAAGTCTACCACAACATTGAAACTGATCACGTAAAGTTCCTTTTTGCGCTCTGTTCTGTGGACGGGCTGTGCATGACGTACTGCTTTTTAGGAGGTCTTCTTTTTGTTTTGGCCCTTTATTTCTTGAGCTGTTGTTCAGAAATGGCTTTCAAACTCAAGCACTGACTGTATTCAATCAGTTACACAGTGGTGTACAGTAGTGCAACCGCAGGTGCCCGTGTGCAGATACAGCAGCACCAGCTGAAGAGCCCACCAGCCCGCTCATACTTAAGACTGCTCCCACACCCTGCAGCCTCACTCCAGCCCTCCACACAGTCACACTGCTGAGTTTCCACCTGATCAACGAGCTGGAACGTTAACAGGCTGGAGGATTCGCTTGATTTTCTCCATAGCTTGCTTTTCTTGGGAGAGCATGACTTCTGTGCATGCTGGACCAGGATGCCCTGGCAGCTCTGGGTAGCACTGTGTATCAGAACAATAAGCCAGTGCCTCTGAATTATTTACTCCAACTCACATGAACTTGCATTTGTCTTCCTTTTTTGCACAGTCACGATGATGCTTGCCGCTCCATGAGTAAGCCAGAGAGACAGATGACACAGACGATGAGGTTGTTCTAGTTGATTATAACAAAATATGACAAGGCATTTATCCAGCTCCTTTCAGCAGCATTTTATTTCATTTTAGTTGATTACCATGTAGCAAACACCTCTGGAGAGTTTATTTAAGGATGCTTTGGAGAGGGGCATAGGGCAGGCTGGGTGCAATAGAGAAACAGACTGGAGGAACCAGCTGAGCAGCACTTCTTTCCATGCCTCCTCAGGGGCTGGGTTTCACATTCTGCCTTCAGTGGGGTTTGATGCTGAATAGAGCCATGCCTTGGGGAAAGAACAAGTGAAAAACTAGCTTTCTACTACTGGCCTGGTAACGTATGCCTTGGTGGACTTATCAGTCCTTAATATCAACGGGCTGGTGGGATTCAAGACTGTTGGGTTCAGTTTCTGGAGTTTCTTTTAACAGACGGGCTCGTGCTTTTTCTGGAGGCTTTCTGTAATGACTTCCCACCATCATTCCCTCCATTTTAATTAGTAGCAGAGATGATGTTAGTGCAACCAGTTCACGTATTCAGCAAGATAACATCTACATGTACTCATAGCAGTCCAGGGGTTAAAGACAACACTTGCCAATCCCAGTTTTGCCACCAGTGGTTAACAAAATAATGTAATGAATACAGCACTGTGTACATCAACCAAGACTAGCCAGAACCATTAGAAAATAGGGTGAACCTCTGAGGGAAACTAAACGAACGTTGCAGCTTTGAGTTTTTTTCTTGCTACAGCCCTTTTGCCTACTACAGAGTGTTAACAAGTGTGGGGCTGGGGGTGGACTAGACACTGTCTGGAGCCTAAACATCAAAACCACCAGTATTGGTGTTTTTGACTGTAGTGGTGGCTGAAATCCATGACTGAAGTGGCTCCTCTGAACTCTGTATCAATCGTTAATAGTTGAGGAAGATTTGGAGGAGCCTCACAGGACAATCACAGCTGAATGCACATGTACTGGACATGAAGGGAGGTAGAGGGGAAACATGTCCTTCACAGAGACACTGTTGCTGGTCCTTGCTCCTCACTGCCCCAACTCTTCTGCATTAGTTTACATGGCTGCAAAGAAGGTGTAAGGCACAGTGAAGGGCCTTGCAGGCACTGATCACTTCCCCAAGTGAGTAGGGAGGCACAGGAATCACTGGGCTTACTGCAGGCTTTCCCTGGGAGCCATCTTTGCCAGCTAAGATCCAGCCTCTCTTCCTGAAACCTCCACAAATGGTATCTTGTCATAGAAGCTGCAACCAGTTGCTGCAGCTATGGTGGTGTTGCAGAGATCGGGGGGAGAGTGTGTCCTCAACCACCCCAGCTCCCTCTTTGCTGTCCTTGCCAGGGTAGTCCTAAGACAGCCCTGGTCTCTGTCCCACGTGGTGGCAGGAGGCAGAAGAGCCCCAGCTCCTCTCAGGGACAGTGGCTGCTGCCTGACACTCATAAGCTCTTAGACACATGGGTGCCTTTATGGTAGCACTAGGCATGGAGTCTTCTGGTCACTACACAAGTCATAGTGCTGGTGGGAAAGGCTGGACTTTGCAGCGGCCTCCCTGCAGGAATGGTTTTCTCCTACATGGTGTTTCAGATCAGCCAAGTGGAGTTATCTCTTAATGTGGCAGTTGTAGGAAGCTGCCCCCAGCCTGCTGTCATCTGCGGATACAGACCCAGCCTGTACCCTGCAAACACAACCAGTCAAAGTCTGCTCTGAGAGCACTGACTTCAAATAGAAGCTGACTTGCCCTGCAAGGGATGCCGAAGGCTGGGAAGGGGAGCTGGCTGGTTTGCACAGAAGCACCTTGGCCTTTATTCTCTTATCAGCTGAAGCCCTCAGAAGTGGCTGTTAACATGCTGTGTGCGTGAGCCTTGGCACACAGGAGGCAGGAGAAGGACACAAGGTCGCTAGTCCATCATGCAAAAAGCCCATTCCTTCACGCAGTTCTGTTGTGAAGTGGCTGAACAGATGATAAAACCCTCTCCCTGTCCTGCCAATGTCATGATCGGGCATAAAGCAATAGGGAGCCCTGGAGACAGAGCCATTAATGAATGAAGTGTCTAGAATCCTAAACCAAAGCTATAATTTGTACCCACTGAAGTGGACAAAAGCAGCTCATCTCTATCCTCTCCACCTCCCCAAAAGAAAGCTAAAACAAAGGAGTCAGAGGGGTTGAGAATCAGAGAGGAAAGGGGCTGTTTGGGCTCAATTTTCACTTTGCACTACAGCTTGCTTGACTTCAGAATCACGTATCGTCTTCTCTGTGCCTAGCAAGACCTCAGTCATGTCTTCCACGTTGATATTCCTAACACACAAAAACTGAGAGGGAAAGACAGGGCCAAGTCAGTTTAAAGAGAGCCTGATGCCCCCCCGATGTGCACCCACATCTCTCTGCTCGGCAAATCAGGCTGTCTAGAGACTGAATGAGAGTGTTCTTCTACCACAGAAGGTCAGTAAGATAAAAATAACCCCCCAAAGCCCTACATTCAGCTTGGAAGCACAGTGCTGAGCCAGGGACAATGATAATAGGGAAACACAATAGTTCCTCAGAGCAGTCCTAAAATAATAGATTATAAATGGGCAAACGGGGAGGAGAAGGGATGGAGGGCTATTTTGTCATTATTCTGAAAGCATTCAGAGGAAATAAATTGGGATTCATTTGACAAAATGTGCTAGATATAAAGCTGAATTTCCCTAAATACAAAACATGTCAGCAAGAGTCCCTTGGCCAGCAACTTTTTAATATCTGTGCTTTTTTGCCCCCCTCCCCTTGTTTAGCCTTTACCCCATGATGGTTATTTGCCTTTCTGGAGAGCTTAATCAGGAGCTATTAGAGACAGTCACTCTCTAAGCTGTATAATGTTAAAAGTCCATTAGCTCACCCCAAGCAAGGCTGGCAGGAGGGAGGTGATGTACTTGCTGAAGTTGAACAAGCTATTTGCATGCTGAATATTTCTAATCACTGAGCAATGCCTGGAGAATCTGAACATTATTGCACTCAGCTGCCCAGTGACCTTTCAAACACACTGGCTGTAATACAAAACAAAGTGGCAAAACGTATCCAGCACTGCACCTGCAAAAAAGGACAGATGGATGTTTTTAAGCAATTCTAGGCACCAACTATGCACACCTTTAAAAAAATTTTTTCAAGAAATAATCGTTAGCAAAGTCTCTCTCCCCCTTTCCCTCTGCCACATTCACTTGCATAATGCATGGTTGCTTGTATTATGCATGGGTTAATAAAATATGACAGATGTCTGCTTACTTTTAGTCTGATCACAATCGGATTGATCCAGCAAAGTGCACATACTTAGTTTCAAGCACATTTTCAAGTCCCAGTGGACTTTAATGGGATTTGGGCCCTGTGCTGTAACCCTCCAGCCCCAGCCACCACCTCCTGGACACTTTTGGTCCGATTACCCAGCTGCCATGTGCATTCATGACTAGACAGCAAGCAGATTGGTGAGACACCCAAATAAACCTTCTTTACAGAAATGTTTTCAGAGGCTGCAGCTCAGTGGAGCTGGGCTTAAGCATTAGTCTCTGGGGAGCAGAGCAATGCAACCTTCAGGAATCTCTGGCTTTCTAAGGCTTTTAAGTAGTCATTTTTCCCTGTAACCCCAGATTTACCAGAAAATGTAAACAACTGATTAAACTAGCTACTAGTGGATGCTTGGCACCAGGACAGCACCTTGCATGAAGCCAGCCATCCTGTACTTGTTTTAGAGCACAGTGCCCATGGGGAGCGTTTGGGGATCATTTCATATGGCCCACAACACTGGCCAACAGAAGCTGAGCTGAGGGCACCCCTCATGTCCAGAGTGACTGCTGTTTTTCAGTGCCTGTTTCAGTCACTAACCTGTCAATTTGTGAGTCACAAGCCTGTCTCACAGCATACTATACCCTCCATGAGGAGACCAAGACGTGGAAGGGCACAGAGCTTGGATGTCCCTGTCGAGCCCAGAACCACCATAGCTGCCAAAACAAGGTTGCTCTCCACTGGAAGAAGGCAATCAGGGAAAGTCCAAAAATTTAATCAAAAACAGAGCTATTTCTCACAGTGACAGAAGGACAACAGAAAAGATAGACCATTAAAAAACCAGCTCTTTCAATGGCTTTTGGGGACCGGCTTCTATTTTGGGCAGTGGATGGTTAAACTCCTGCTGGTACTTTGCTGAATCTCCTGCAATGAGTGACTCTGATGCTCAGTTGCAGTTTTCTGGTTAGGAGCACCAACATTTCTCCAGGCTAGAGTATTGGAAAATGTGGAGAAACCAATTTATCACAGCCAGCCACAAGTGACTGAGGCTTCATACAACATGCTTGAAGGAGCAGAGACTGCAGGCTTTCACAAAGCTCCTCGGGTTGTTGTTCCTTTCTGCTCTGAGTACTCCCCCCTCAACATAGCACAGAGAATAACCCCCCACTGGCTGGTGGTTTTGTCAGCTCTGCAGCAGCTCAGGTATCCCCCCTGAAGAAATGACAGGTTCTTCAGGGTCTCCCAGAAGAAGTGACAACAACTGGAACCAGTCAAATTAGCTGCTCCTCCTGTTATGCTACTTGCCAGCAGCCCTATAGAAAGAGCAAAGGCAAAAGCTTGTCCCAAGAGTAGGGCCACAGCCAGGATCTCCAAGGAAGATCACACTTAGAAATGAAAGTGGAGCCTCTGAAGGGCACTTTTTCTTCCTCCCCACCTTTCTGATGCCTCAAGGCCAGACACTCTTGGCTGGGACACCCCTGCCTTTCAACAGTGTGGAAGGCAGTAATACACAAACATATAAAGGTGACCTCCTACATTCTTACATATGCAGCCAGCCCCTCACTAATTGTCCCAGTCCTTCTGCAACATCACCCACTAACGGGAAGAAGCCAGCAGGAAGGTAGCTAATGGGCAAAAGCAAAAAAAATCTTACCCCCATAGCAGTGGGTGCAGAACTGAAGCTCCCATTGAGACATAGGCTCACAGCACTGACTTGTCTCCTCTTGATGTCAGTAGGGAAGGTGACTACATTGCTAGTTTAAAGCAAATTCCCTCTTACTCCAGTGTTTGTCAGATTGGCCCAGCCTTTAACCCTATGGGGCTGGGTGCTCTAAAATGCTTGTGTGAAGGACTTTCAAGTCCAAGGACAGCAAAAGCACTGCGGTCCCCTTGAAACTAACAGGGGGTAGTGAAGATTAATAGGTTGTTGGTATCTAAACCCACTCACTACTTTGAAATCCCACATAGAGACCTATACATTTTGCAAGTCTGTCCCAGCATATACTCAAAGGCAAGAGGGGACAATAGGAGAGGAAGGAAACAGAGCCTTCAGTATTCTCTAATATACAAAGCACACATCACCTCTCTGGGCTGGTGACCTGCTTCATTGAGCTATATATGGAAAGAAGCAAATACTAGACTGAGATTCAAAACCTACTAGAGATTAGGATTCTGCCTCCCTGGAAGACAGATGGTCCAGGCAGAGGATATAACGTTCTCTCAGACCCACCTGGGAAATTGCTTTCCAGTCCAGTAAAAAGCCAAGCCTCCTCTCTCCCACAAAAAAACCCAACACACACATTTTCCTCACAATGCAGGAAGAACAAGATGGATACTTTTCAAAATGTTTTTTAATTAAAACCAAAAAAGGAGCACACACCAGAGCTTGACATGGGCTAGCCAAACTGCTGGTCATCAGGACATTGAACTGGCATGAGGAAGGCTGTGTTTCTGCATAACTCAGAAGCACCGGCATGGACACTGGGACTCCTGGGAAATTACTCTGCCTGCCAGGCTACTGCTGCTTTGTGCTGAGCAATCTCTCATGTGGCGATGGGAAACTTCATCCTGGAGCCCAGACTCTTTTTCCAACAGAAAGAAGTCCTGGAGACTGGGGAAAAAACCACTTCAACGAATCTGCATTTTCCAAGCACTTCTGGAGAGGATTCCCAGTCAGTTCTGCTGCCTCCCCCAGCAGGTTACACAGGGTTAAATGGAGACTCATCTTTGGCAATAGCCACACTGGTAGGACCCAGTTCTGCTTCCGCTGAAGTCAATACATGTCCTTCCCCGGACCATAACCGCAGCTGCACCGGGGCTCATTATCACTAGCCAACTGTGCTTTAAAGTTAAATCCTCATCCACTCCATCTAGCCAGCAATTTCTGAGAGCTTCTTCAGGCTCATGTAAGTGTGTACCTGTAAATTCAGGTAAATACGAACATCTTGGCTACAGCAATGGGGTGAAGTTTTCAAATATGCCCAAGAGATGGAGGAGCCAAAGTTTCATTTTAAGACATGACTTGGGCACTGGATCAGGTATGGAAACCTCCCTGCCATCTAATAAAGCAGTTTCCAAAGCTGCTGGTGTGTAGCCCCACCAGCCTGGTTTCTTTACCACAAAGGCTGGGCTAAAAAAGTGACACATTTTTCATACACAATTTTTATCTGTTAGAATTGACTAGATATGCGCCTCATTTGTCTGTCAAATATTTTAAAAATACTTCAACCTGCTCTAATAATCACATTTTAAAACATGCATCAAGTTTGGATCAGAATAGCTTCTCTGGGATAATCAGTAAGCCCAAATTGCTGATTTAAGGCCTAAATATCAGTCACTGGCCAGCCAGCCACAAAAAGCCACTCTATCCTTGAACTCTTGGAATTATTTTTGGCTGAGACTAACCCTTGTTACCATACATCTTATCCTACGCACAAAAGGAAAGCGTATGTGTTTTTCAGGGCTACTGTTGCATCACAAGTTTACATACAAACACAACTTCTGCAAACATGAGACCAAAGTAAGATCTCATATGTCCCAGGGTAAGTCAGAAAGTCCACAGGAGTCAAGGGAATGGTAATTGCCGTAAAGGATCAAGCCTAATACATGCATTACAGAAGCAAAGTAGCTCCTTTGCTTGAGGTCTGGCTGATTCACTTTGCACATACCACTGCTTTAGCATTACATCCTTATCTAATGGTAAACCTGTTTCAACAACATGCAATACATATTAATGCAATATGCACTGCAACACACAATACGCATCCAAAGAAATATGCCAATGCAAAAATCTGACTTCTCACACATAGCAGGGCTAACAAGGAAGAGCCTTTTACAAAAGACAGTCAAGAAATCACCTGAAACCATGAGACCCAAGGGGCCTCAAGCAATCTGCAATACTGAGACCTAATAACAGATGCTAATTCATGAAAGAAACACAAACAGTGGGACTGAGGTAATGGCAGAGATTTCATTAGTGCAATTAACATTTACAATGGTATGTTCTTTAATAGAATTTAAATAAGGCTTTGAATAATTACACACACTAAAACTAACATTCCATAACCTTATTCTGCATGGAAAAGCAGCAGAAACCCTCTGGACTGTACAAGGTCCAATTATGAACAAATACATTCAAAAAGTAGATCAAAAGAGAAACAACTCTTTCCCCCCAAAGCTGCATCATCATCATCATTAAAGTCAACTTTCTCCCCTAGTGTGAGAAGTGTGAAGAAGAGATGAACTGGGCTTCAGCCCAGTAGATTTGGCCTCATCAAATTACAAGTAGTGCTTTCCAACCCAGAGTCTCTCCTCATTTCTTTAGGGTGATGGAAGCTCATGGAAAAAGAAGTGAATTTCTGAAGCAATGGAAGGTGAGCTGTCCCTTCCCCAGGCCCAACAATGTACATAAATTATGGAAGCTTGAAAAAAAATCTACATTACACTGTGGCATGTGTGTTTACGATGCATGTTCTCCTTTAGAAACTACTCACAGACAATGGGGCTGGGTGGGTGAAAAAAATCAAAGCAGCATATGAAATAGTAATATACTGTTTCAAAATCTGCACTGTCCTGCAGAACCAGGAATTATAATTTATTCAGATTGTTCTCAAGAGATCCAATCTACGCTGGATATGTAAAAAACAAGAGACTAAGTCATCAAGGAAAACCAAACAAAAAAGCCTGCACACTGCAAGAGTTTTTAAAAATGAAACAAAAAGAAAAAATTCCCAAGAAACACTGACGAAAGCTCAGAAAAATTTATCATCAATTCTAAAGTGGGGCCTTGTGACATCATCTGGGTTAATGAAGACAGAGATGGACTTCCCAGGATTCTCAGTCACTAGCTGTTGCAACTTTTTGGCTAATCGGTCATCCGGCTGGTTGGTGTCCCCTCCATCTGACTGTGGGGAGGGGATGCTGGTGGTGCTGCCCCGTCGTTGGAGCTCTAGTGTTAGCCGGTTGGCTGCTTTGACATGTTCGATGGCAGTTCGAAGGTGTTCGGCAGGGTCTGAACGCACTGAGGACAGCTTCCGTGCATGCAGCATGACGGTTTCTTCAGAGAGGTGCTCCAGCATATTGCACTGGGGGATGAAATAGTTAGGGCACATCTTGTTGACCAAGCAGTGCTGGAGATCATCAATGAGACCCAGGAGGAAATGAGCTGCGTAATCCTCCTGGGCCAAGTAGTTGGCTGGTAGCCTGTCACAAGCCCACAGCATCATGCTCCGCAAGTGATATGGACTAATGGCTTTGGGGCGGGACAGCAATTTGATGATGATAGCTTTGCAGGCCTGATAGGCTTGCATGAGGCTGCTGGAGATGCACTTTTTCAGCTGCACTTCACTTCTGGCAAATGACAGCCTCCATTCATTGTCCTTCTTCCCCTTGTAGGAACATGCAGGCACTAAGTAAAACCCACTTATGACTTCCTCCTCTGTGATCTTCCCATCCCAGAAGTGGTTCTCCATCAGCCAGCTCTGGGCCACAGCTGGCCAACCCTTGAAGGATACCACAGGGACAATGTCATACAGCATGCGGCTGCTGCCCACTCCCAAAATGATGGATATGATAGTGCCATTCTTTTCTACCTTCTCCACCTTTGGCATCCCTCGCTGAGGCTTTTTCTGGATCTCAGAGAGGACAATGCTAATGGAGTCATAGAACCAGTCTGCGACTTTTGTTGGAGAGAAGAAATAATTGGTAGCTCCATTGATATGGTCCACAATTGTGCAGCAGTCCTTCCATTTGCTGATAGTTCCTTCATCAAACAGACGCAGGCTTAGCCAGGAGTGGCACAAAGCCGAGTGTCGCATGTCCAGCGTGACTGGTTGGTTGCGGTCATGCAGCTTCAGTGCAGGCACAAGCAGGGTAAAGTCCATGTCATAGTCTGTGCCTCGTGCATAAACATTCAGCTCATCAAGATCAATGTCCACCACACCTTCCCGCACACCGCCTGAAAGCAGCAGGTATTCATTGGCTACAGGCAGCTTCTGGTCAAGTTTCTGAACCATGCCTGCAAAAGAGAGAAAGAGAAGTCCTTTCAAGAGAAGGCAAACAGATCTGGGATACAGGATTCAACCAGGATTAAAACCCATCCCATACCCAGCAGGAAAAAAAGCAACCAGAGGCATCTGTCACTGTGTGACAAAATGTACATCAGGCCCAGCACTCTGCCAACCTTTAGTCCCAACTGACTCAGGGCAGGGCCTTCCCTGCATTCCTGGGAATGGGTGAAGTCCATCCTAAGCATCATATAGGGAGCAATGGAAAAAAGCAGAATACTCTGGTAAAACACAGGAAAGCTACTTCCAGGACTAAATTTAACTTCTTAAACACCTTCTAAACCAGTTTTTCACCATGTTGTTGGTCATTTCCATGGTATCCAAATGCTTCCCTGACGCTTCAAAAAGAAAAGAGATATTAACTGACTCACTGTTCTTATTTTCTCTCTGGTATAAGAAAAAAGCTAGACTGGCATCAAGGGGTTGGTTTGTGCATGAATGAATGAATAGCTACAAATGTTAGTTCAAGCACATCTGATTTTATATTTTGCTTTACATTTACTGATGAACAAGGCAACATGAACAAAGGCAATACATCCTCCTCTTATGGGGGAATGGAGACAGGTTAAACTATCAGGCAATTACAGAAGCCAGCTCTGAAATTTGTTCTTCAAGCTGTAATGATGGTATCATGCCACAAAATATCTGATCAGCTCCCCAGAGCACAGACACGAAGACAAATTTCTATTTTCATCACCAAAACCAGACACTTCCCTTCACCCTGCACTGCCCACACCAGTTGTGCAAAGCTAGTTTTTTCACTGTGTACTCTATATATACTACTATACTTAGTTCACAGAACATAAACAGCAGACCGAGAAAAGACTCCACAGTAGCTGAGATATTAGCACCTCAATGTTCAAATTAGGCTTAAAATTAAGCTCTGCACTTCAACTGCTCCGTAGTCCGCTTCTGCTATCTGGGCTATTTCACTCCTGGTGTTCATCTTGTGGTTAAACGCTCTTGATTCCTTCCCAGCCTCAGTTCAGACAACATACCTAGGCCACAAGAGAACCAAGACTAGCAACTCTGAACAGAGATGCTAAATCTCTTATAAGCACTGCAAAAGGGATATATCATTATTTCTTACAAGCACAAACGCATTAGTTTTTGTTGGCACACATCACTTACTCTAGCTTTTGAAAGGCAGTATAGTTTGTTTATCAAGAGTGGTCAAATGGAGACCTTCATTACAATTAAGCCAGTCTTAGAGAGACATCAGTGGGAATAACTACCAAGAGGCATGACAAGGTGAGCCATAAAGCTGCCAATCACACTCTCAGCACAGCAACCATGGACATTAGGAGTCATTTTTCTACTGAAACACTAACACAAATGATCAGCATTAGAGTCTGAGCACCCATCCTGGCATAGCCCCAGGTATTGCAGAGCCTTTCCCGAGTTAATGCATCCCCATGGGATCACAGATACTGCCTGAACAGAGCGGCTCTCCCTAGCAGAGTGCAGCATCCCAAGGCACTGAGTGCTGCATGAGGCTGAGTGGCACTGCAGTGCTTTCAGAGAGACCCACCTGCCCTTTCCCACATGCTAGGACAGGGGCAAGGAAACGCTATCTGCGTGCACACAGGTAAGCCAGGACCGGAACAAAATCTAAAGCTATGCTGATACCGATTCCTTGGAAGAGCCAAGGAGACCATACGAAGAGGCCTGTGTGTGAACGGAATGTATCTTGGGGCAATATTCAGGGTAACTGTGCAATCCCCCACATGAAACTCCTTGTTAAATACACTTTACCTGTTTCATTGCTTCCAAAAGCACTGGACTCAGTTCATTCTGCTGCACTGAACTGGGATGATTTTCCTGCTAGGCAGGTAAGGACACAACCCTTTCCATTTCATGCAGCTCCAGAGGCTGCAAGAGAAGGAAATAGCTCTGGAGGAGTGCTAAGAAACTCTTCCTGCTAAGTCCTGAGCTAATCCCATTCTGCGATCTTGCCACATGCCGCCCCATTCATCCTTAAAGGGTAATAACCAAGAAAAGCTTCTGTCAACCTGAAAAACATTTTCTGAGGCTTAGATACACAGTGAGCTATGCTACCCTAATCTAAGGAGTGGCAAAGCCTTGCACAGGCTTCTTTATCCCTGAGGCCAAGTAAGTGGCAGTCACTCCTTTGTTGTACCCAGAAGGGGATTTCTAACGGGTGCCTAAATTGATGTGACTTCTGGAGACACTACTGACACCCTGGTTCCAAGTCCTGTCCTTGAACCAGTGCAAGCAGCCTTGGTGCTTTACACCCCAGTTGTAAGTTGAGTCCAAGACCCATGAAGAGTCTGGGTCAATAACATCATAGGGACAGGGAGCAGTTGCTTTTTTCTGAGCATACAAGTCAGTATTGACCCTTACTGTGGGGCAGCACAGCTATTCAGGATATGCAGGGTCCTGATGGCCCATCCTGCCTCTACGCTGACTCAAAATTTTCCACTCAAGACTGCGATCTGCAGCATCTTCCATGCAGATCCGCAGATGCTCCTGAGAGAGACAGACAGAATGTAACTATCCTACAGAAGAAACTGTTCAAACCTATAGAATTCAAAAAAAGGATGTATTTTTCTAAATATTTTTAAACTTGAAGGATGAAAAATGTCCTGTGAAGTTCTACAGTGTGCCCTTTGCACCAAAACTTCTATCCTATGGTACAACCAGAGGCTTTGACTGAAAAAGAAAATCGTACGATTTTTCTAAAAGGTAGAGATTCTCCACTACAGAATCTACTGTGGGATGAGTTGCTCTTCTTGGCCTGAAGAGATCATCTGTCTTTATGTGGGACAGAGTTGACAGTCTGACCCCACTCAATCAACAGCAAGTGGGACTCCAGCCCTGCTTTCTAAATGCCCCATGCTCATCTGCCTGGAAAATAACAGTGAACATGTATCATCAACCTCCAAAGCCAGACAGGAGCAGGAGCCACTCCTGCAATGTTAGCTCTATACGATCTTACAGCACTCCTGCCTTCACTAATACAAAGCAAAGCTTGAATTGGACAAAGCCTGCACAGCCTGCTTTACTTCTAGAGGGGTTAAAAAATGCCAGCTAGCAAAGAGGAGGCTTCCGTTCCTGGTGGGTAGAAAACATTTCAGGAAGAAGCATCCCGTAGAGTCAGAGACACCGCTCTCCCAGCACTGTCATGCAGTTACTCCCACAGAAGACACACTTCTCTTCCCTATAGCAGAGAAAGAAAGAGAACACCAATTTCAAGCATCCTTGCAATAGGAAATGCTTTCTGCCCACAGAAAACTCTTTACACTTCCTCTAGAAAGAAAATGTTTTGTGTGCTCACCATTAAGCCTAGTTTGCAAGGCTGAAGACTCCTGAAACAGATAGGTGCCGTACACTGCCAATAAGTCACTTGGTTTTCCCCCTTCAGAACTCTAGACCTACCAGCGGAGGAGGAATATTTAAAATAAAATCAGGCAATGGCTACAGGAAATGATCCAATATATTATCACTATCTCTCTATCGGGCTGGCTGCAGAGACAAATTCAAATCCTTGAGCTCTGCCTGGCACAGAATTTCCCCTTCAAGGCCTGGACCAGCAACATCTGCAGCTCCGCCACAGAGCTGGAGAAGGAATTTTTGCTAACAGATCATAGCAGCATTGCTGATCCAATTTAAGCTGTGGAGCAGGGGGTTGAGATGAGGTCCCCTTGAGGAAAATATATTTAGAATAGGCATAGAGTGTTCTATAAATAATTGAGATGGCCAAATTCAGGATTAACTAAGGCTTTAGGGGTTTGTAATATGTTCAAACTGCCCCCCTTATTCATAAACCTATTTGAAACGTGAAAGGATTTCAAGGAATCCCATTAGCCAACACTGTATGGCATACGCTACCCTGGCACAAAGCTTTCATGCCAAGTTTCAACAGCCCAAATGCAAGTTGAGAGAACCACGCGTACGTACATCAGAAGTAGGCACTCCAGCTCAGCAAGCATGTAAGTGCAAATACAAAGAAGAAAAATATCAAGACTGGTACTTGACCCAAGTACTTAAGATAATAGCACCAGTGGGCCACTTGAGTTCTCTTCTTTCAACTCATTACCAGGACCACCTGGGAGGAGAAGGGAGTAGGGGTTACAGATAACCTGGTGAAATTTTTAGAAGCCCTGTCGAGCTGTCTGTAAAGACTGAACCCAGAACTTGTAGGGTCAAACACAAACAAATTTTAGCTGAACGACCAGCTCTCACGGCATCAAAGTAGGTTCACTGATACTTAAGAAGTCTCTTGCTGCTACCAGGCAAAACTTATAACATAGTGAAGTTGTATCTTGCGTGACACTTTCTTTTGAAAACGTTGTTTGGCAAAGCTGGTATTTTGCTAAGTAAGAGATTGGTGTTCAGCTACCACTTCTGTCTAAAGCACCTTAAGGGAGCTCTGTTTTCCTAGCTGTGTAACTAGTTTAAGACCTTCCCAAGCTATAAAAGTTGGCATTGTAACAGGTAAGTATGCTTACAAGCATGAGAAAAGCAGGGAATGGGAGAATTAGGAGCAGCACCTGTAGACCAAGCTTGCTGGTTAGTTTACTAAACAGTCAGTTCCGAGTAACACAGGTGAGCAAATGAGTTCTACAGAGAGAATTTAATTTCATTGTTGTTCCTTCAGTGGCAGGAAAATAGGATTTATTTCTACTCCAACCACTGTGATACAAGGTGAATAAAGACAGAGAAAAGAGATTTTACTTTTATGTAACATCTACATTCGCGATACATCTTTGAATGAACTAGGACCCTGATGCACATGACACTGAGACTGTTCTTCCCATTAAAAAAAAAGCAATGCAAAAATGCTTTCCATCCATTAACAGAATTTCAGATTAACTGATTTCATGACTATTGCATTGTGTGCTGGGATCTGCTGCTATTTCATGACCAACTTTGTGTAAATAAGGAGGAACACACAGACTTGTCTTTGAAGAAACTGACCACAAGAAAAAATTACACAAAAACTTATTTCTAACATATGCATTTCCCAATTTTGGGTTCCTTCTTGAAGCCTTCCTTCCTGATGCCTTAGATACACAACCATTGCCACCAAAAAGAAACGTAAGCGAAGAAAGATGCAATTCTGTTAGTCTAACTTGGTCTCATCGAACTGAATGGGGTGATGTTCAGGGCAGTCACTGAATTAAGGGACACTTCTGCTGCTGCATGGGAAAAGAGGACAAAAGAGCAAAAGGGGTGCTCAGAAAGGCTCCAGAAAGGAGGATCTGCAGAACCTTGCATGCAGCAGAAGCATATCATGGGAGTTCTTCTGGGAGCCAAGCCAGACCGAGGCGTTAGATCTGCACTGCTCCTGTTCTCTTGTTCTTCCTTGACCTGCACCACTCACTCCTCCTGCACAGCCTGCAAGGCTCCCTGTAAGCTGCTGGGACCATGAGTTGCTGTTAATATCCCTGTTCTTGCAGACCTTCTGTGCCAGGAAGGGTTTGCAAGCTGGCTCAGAAAGCTAATGTGGTCCCTCACAGAACATCTTCAACTTCTTAAGGTCACAAATGTATTCTATACATTACCAGCACAGGAGGCAAGCAAGAGGCTCCTAAACCATAAAGATACCATGGCCAGGCTGCCGAAAACTTTTAGGGGCATAATGATCCCCAGATGAATGTAAATGATGCACACAAGCTTATCTGTGGGGTATACAGCCAGAAGCTTGCCCCTTCTTTCCAGAAGGAAAAGACCCCAGGTTAATGGCAAGGGGCTGGCTGCAGCCCACAGCCAGCTGTGCAGTACAATTCAGCAAGTAAAGGTGATGTTAGCTGCTGCTCATTACTGAGCTTCTCTGCTCACCTCTTGACTTTGCCATCTAACCTGAGAAGAAGCACAAGTCTGTGTAACATCAGCTCTTACAAATAGCTGTAGCACAGAATAAACAAGCCTGGTACCTGCCCTTCAGCCCCACATTGGAGTTCAGAATATGCCAGAGTACCATCTCCAACCCTGCTCAAAGACCCAAAGCACAGTGGGTTCAGCCTAGGGACAGAGTGCTCTCTGTGAAGGATCAGAAGAACTGGGACACTCAGATGCTTTACACACTTCAAAACGTGCACATGGACAGAAGGGAGGGAAAGGAGAACTGGACAAAATTAGAAGTGACCTTCTCCCAGTTCCTCTCTCTCCCTCACAGACCAGGCGAAAGCCTACAGAATTAAAATTGAAATTTTCTCTAGAGAAATCCAACACCTGAGCTGGCATTCTCACTGACATCTTCTTCTGCCATTCCTTCTTACTTTACAGGTAACTTAATTGCCACAAAACAAAAGGTCTGGATGCTCATTTCCTCAATCAATAGCAATGATGTGGTGTTCTGACCACAATCTGACCTTGCATTTAAAGTATGCCCTCTCCAAATCATTAGCTTGTACTTGCAGCCAGTCTTGCACAGACCTGACTATTGTCTTAAGCAACATGTTTAGTAATCATATTGAAAGAAAGTGAGCATCACGCTGCCGCTACTGCACCCTCAGCACCTGGAAAGAAACATAGGTACATATCCCTCATGAAAGAATCACAAAGTCTCCACTGACATCAACAGGGCTGTATGTTTAAATTTCTCCAAAGACCCATCCAAGGCCCTGGGGCAAGTGAACTCACATCCAGGGAAGCTCTCCAGAGGGGTTCCAGGAAGCAATCGTGTCTCTGAGGAGACCAGAAATGCTGGGAATTGTTTTTGATTCAACAGATCTGATTTGGCCCCATTAGTCAGAACCTCCAGCAAGAAGCAGCACAGAGCCCTTGTAGGGAAGCTTGCCCTGTGGCACTGCATGCCCCAGGTCCAGGCATGTTTTCTGGGATATGCAGAAATGTGTCACTGGGAAACTAACCACACTTTGCGGGGATGCAAAGCCTGAGCCCAGGATCTAAGACAAGCTGAGCCTACCCAGATTTGCAGAGAGCTGACATACCTGCTGTCGAAGGCAGGGGTAGCGCCCATTCATCTCACAGGGGCAGCCAAAAAACACTGTACTGGGTGTATGCCCCCCAGCAGCCAAGGAAGAAGACATATAGAAGGGATCTTCCTTATATAGATGATCTCTTCTATAGGGAAGGCTAGGGATCACCCACATATACCACTGCCTCCCTCCTTTCTACTGCTTAATCCTTCCACAGGACCCAGCATAGTCAGGGCTCTTGATTTTTCCTCCCATGTCTACCCAGTTTGATGCATAACCTTGGGCACACCTTTTTTTCTTCTGTATAAAATCATTACCTTCCTGTAAGACCCAAAAGCTAAGGAAGTTTGACCTCCTGGATGCTCAGAAAGTGCTTGGAATTGCTCAGATGGCACTAACCACATACCAGATGTTATTAGCAGAGAACCAATTTGTAAGCTCATGTTAAATGTCAGGAACCTCCATTTTGGCCAGGCAATTCTTACCCTTGGCTGCTCTAAGAAATACATGAAACTCCAGGCTAGCCAAGAACCAAAAAGCTTTTGTCATTTTTCATAAAGACACTAGACAGGCACTCTGCGGTTCCTTGACAATTCTGCTGCAAACAGCAGATGCTGCAGAAGAGAAATGTTGTTCAAAGGAAAGATCCCCGCAGAGGTCTCCCAGCTATGCCCAAGTGACGTGTGTTGAATTTCAGGGGCTTCTTTAAGCCAGGATGGGAGGCTGGCTCTGATGCTGCTGGGTTACACTGATTCTTCTGTTTCCCTTGGCAATTGCAAATCTATTTATGAGCAGCACAAGTTTTTGTTAGGCAGAAGAACTGAAAGACTCAGCTCTTTAAGAGGGTCTTTAGTTAAAAAAGCACATTTTGAGGGGACTGTTGGCGGAAGCAGGCGGGAAGTGGGAGGGGAGTGGGGAGACTGAACCAATACCAGTTTAGTCAAGTATGAGAGGCGAGCAAAAGAAACTGCTCTTTGCAGACTGATACACCAGTGTCCTACTGATTCTGCTTCTTTTAGAAATCTTGTGACATGGTGACAGAACACACTGCAGGGAGCCAGCACCCCCTCCTAAAAGAAATCAGCTTCTTTCTCCAAAGTCTTCTTTAAAAACAATCTTAAAAGTAGTGTCACAGTTTTTTTCCAGTTCTCGTGCTCTGGTGGAAGCCACCCAGCTAGCTGAAATCCTGTATGCCAATGGAGAGGGGTATTTCACGGTGCAAGGGGAAAAAAGAAAAGTAAAAAAAAGAAAAAAAAAAAAAGAAAAAAAAAGAAAAAAGAAAAAGAAAAAAAAAGAAAAAAAAAAAAAAAAAAGGAAAAGNAAAAAAAAGAAAAAAAAAAAAAAAAAAAAAAAAAAAAAAGAAAGGAAAAGCCCAGATTCAAAGGGTGTGCCTGTACAGCAAAGGACAGTGCTGTCACAAACACTCAAACCCACCCTAGCACCAAAACCAGCAGTGATGTTACTGCAGTGACCTGCTTGGCTAAAATACTCAGGTCTCAGAGACCACAACAGCAGGGCTAGACTGCTTCCAGAGCTGGAACCAGCATTTTCAGAGGGCGCCCCTGCATTGCTGTGCATCTCTGGTTTGGGCAGTGAAGAGTTTAAGAGTCACCCTCCAAACTGATGTTGAGGACCAAACTGAGTTCCAGCCTGCCAGTCTGCTTATCCAATGGACTTACTCCAGAGTCATACTAGCCAAACTAGATAAAGAGTGTCTGAAAGCTGAAAGCCTACAAAGAATATAAAATGCAAGGGCCAAACGGTTCCAGCCTGCCAGTCTGCTTATCCAATGGACTTACTCCAGAGTCATACTAGCCAAACTAGATAAAGAGTGTCTGAAAGCTGAAAGCCTACAAAGAATATAAAGTGCAAGTCAGAGGTGCTTTAGGGTCTGAAGAATATGGGTGATGAGGTTTAAGAGCAGCTGGCAAGCAAGACAGAAGGAAGAGGGGACAGAAAGGGTACTTACAAGAGCAGCTTGCTGCTACACCCTCCTCAACACTGTACACTGTGTCCATAAAATGTCCAAATTTTTAAGTGTGTGTAACATAAAATTCCCTTTGGAAATTGCACAAGGTGCCATTTATCCTGGAACTACGATCCCAGAGATAAAATCTGCTGGGGGACAGATTGCTTTATCAGTTCTACCCTCTGGGATTGAAGAGTACACATTTGGCAAGGGCTACACAAGGTCTAGATGGGCCATTTCTGCTTACACCCTTACAGAGTACTGCTAAGTATTCAGCAAGATGTTACATTGAGGGAGACTCACCAGGACACCTCTCTTGGATCTGCTTACAAGGTAACAAGGGGCACAAATCAGGTTGAGCTTCTTGAGTGCAAACGTGTAGCTCCTTGCAGGAGAGGCTGTTCTGCCCTTGTTTTCCTAGTCACTTCACTGTTACTGTGCTCTTGACAAGAGCATAACAACATCAGTGAGGTATATAACACATCCTTCTATCCTAGCATCCTATCTCAGGCAACTGCTGCTGACTGCTTTCAGGGGAAGAGCGTAAGAGCAAGGAAAGTACAGCATAATAACTTTCCCTCTGCAACCTTCGAGCAGTCTCTGGCTTTGGGATTTCCCAGACCACAGCCAGTATTTGCAGCTTCGTCTTTAACAGCACTGATGGACTTACCTGCTGGGAATGTCTCTCATTGCTTTCTAAATCATATTTATTTTTTGTACAGTCAGTGCCTTGCAGCACTGTGTTTTACAAAGTACATGTTGTGTTAAAAAGGATTTCCTTTTGCTGGTTTGCTAGGAAACAAAGAAACTCACCTAACCATGGCACCTTCCATGCCATCACTAAGATTTTACATGGCTTAGTAACCTTTCTTCCACGTTGAAAAGGACAACTTATTTAAGCTTCATAAACCTGATTGTCCTTCTCAGCACTTGTGAAGGCCCTCGTATTGTTACACTCTATGTGAAATGAGTCAACACTGCATGTCACTTGAAAAGGTGACCTGTGTGGATGTCTTCACCGCCCTCTGAGAAATACCTCAGCAGCCTTGCTTGCTAAATTAGCCCCACTCCACTGATGGTTTGCTCAATGTAATGGAGTCCTCCTCCCCAAAATTTAATTTCAGCTTCAGGATATTCCCCCCGAAGAAGCCAACACCAATCCCACCACTTCACAAAGGGCATTGATGACACTGAAAAAGAGCAGTGGAAGTAGGATAGGGGAAGGTTTTGGAGGCTGCACAAAAGAAAAAAGTCCCCAGCCTCCCTCAAGCTCTCATCGCAATCTGACTAGTCAGCACCAGGTGCCTCTCACAGAAGACACGTGGCAGCTCTCCAGTGAAGAGCAAAGCCATTCCCTTCCAGACCCAGGAACACATTCTGCGCTCGCTTCACGTCAGCCAGAGGACCATGTATACCTATCGGGCAGAACTTGACTCCAAGCTTGCAAAATCCCTTTGGGCTCCTCTGGGATGGTTTTCTGTTCTCAGTTATTGTCTGGTATCTGTTTGCCTGTCCTGAAATCACTAAGTTGCTACACCACTTTATGTTCAGGTGCCAGCCAGAGGGCTATGCCCAGAGGAATGCCACCACACCCTCACATTCTGTAAGTAACACAAAAGCCTCCATCATAAATGCCCTTCCAGCTGTTCTGCCAAGTCTCCTGCTTACAGTTATCCAATACGCTGGAAATTCTCTCCTCAGCTGCTTAACTACCAGCTTATTTTCTGTTCCTGTAGCACAGTTGTTTTCTACAAAGGTAAGTCACAGCCAGAGCAAATCACAGCACTATTCCTTATGAACTCGTCCTGAACCAACACTGCCCATCCTCAGTGCCTGCCTATTCTGTAATAAAACAGCTTTACCTCGCTGCAGAGCAGCAGGAGTTTTGTCCTTGACTCAAAAATTCTTCACTATATTACCAAGCAAAGCTAAAACTTACATGTGGAGTACACACGGCAACAAACAGCCATGAGAGGCTTGGTGGATAACCACAGCTGTAATTCAATCTAATGTTCTTGATTGTCCCTTAAAATCTGTCAAACGTGGCTTGTGGGGTCTATGACATGATCAGAATGACACCCCCTTCAATCACTTTCATTCTCTTCATCTACCAATGACTAAATCTTTTTAGCTTTATACCATGGGAGAGGTAAGAAAAAGGGGGAATGAAGGATGATTCCAGGACACCAGCCAAGCCCCAAAAGAGCACTGGACACAGGAGAAATCTGTTCTCTGAGTGCATAAGGAAGGCTTCTGAAGACATCTGCTTTTCTGAGGCATCTGGTGAAGACAACAGTTAAAGGGTAAAGCAACCACTGCGACAGCAGAGTAGAACCTGGGCCACCTTACATGAAGACACACAGTAAAATACCACTGTCACTCTGGCACAGGGCTCCAAAGGTGAACTGCACTGCAATCTTAAGAAAGCAACAGTATGAAGCCACATAGCCAGGTGGCCCTGCAAGATCCAGGTATTGCAACTGCCCTCCTTCCTGCGTAAGGTGTGAATTGGCTGGTGGGAAGGAGGAGCTGGTGGAGCTCTGAGGCAGGGGCTGGCAATGCTCACAGCTAGCTGATGCCCTGTAAGCATTTGCAGTGAGATGAGGGCTGTATTTTTGGAGCAGTTCTCTATCACCAGGAATGGGACTTGAAATGCTAGTAACAGTTCAGGAATGAAGCACTCATGGCCCTTTGCACAGGACTCTCATCCCATTTTGCCTGCTCTGCTCACTCAGGAGAAATTCCAGGAGACCAGCCCACATGTGTCGCAAAGTCTTTTTGTGTTTACCTGGCATGAAACAAAGCCTCACACACATTTATTTAGAGCAGGCCTGGTGATCTCTCAGCTCATCAGGATGATAGTTACATTGTGAGGTGAAGGAGAGAATAGAAAGCAAAATTGTTGCTGATCAAAGATAAAATTCACAAAGCATGTTCCAGGAAGCCATTCTCTCCAATAGCCTAGTCCCAAAATGATGAGTCCTTTCTCATCTAAAAATCTAGTGGAATATGGACATAAGCAAGATTTGGGTCCAGAGAACTGTCAGAAACTTATGCAAAAGACCTCATGTAGTAGGATCTCAAAGTTCTCTTGTAATGGAAAGCTGATGACAATCAAAGCTTATTCTTCAAATCTCATCTCTTACCAGGGCTGCTTCACACTGGTGACTCTGAAAAACTCAGGGGAGCAGCATCCCATTCACCAATCCCCTCAGGTTTTAGAATGCAGTGTCCCCAACCCAAACATCATCCATGAAGTAAGAGACAGGCCATGAAATCATAGCAATATATTCAAGTGTCATTTTCTCTGTGCGTTTTTGCAAGGATGACAGAGGAAGGGCAGCTACTTCTGAAAATTCAAACCAAATAATGTAGTAAGTTCAGTTAGTTCACTTAGCTTTCCCCTGAAAATGTGAGAACTAGAAATGCTCAGTTTATGCTCTGCTTTACTTAATAGAGAACCTCACATCACTCCAGTAATAACCCTTAAAGGAAAACCATAGTATACCGGTAGATTTTGTCCTAGCAGGTCTGTTGCATTTGAAGTTTCTCCCAAAAATTAAACTACCTTCCTTATTGTCTTACAGTGCATAATCCTGAATTTTAATCCTACAAATTCCCTAATATATCTGTAGCAATAACAAAAAATGCTAAAAAGCTTTGTTCACAACCGCTGATAAAGAAGTTAGGCTTAGAAGAGGCAGGTACGTGAAGAATACAGACCCTTGAAGTGAACTCAGTAATTAGAAATCTCACCTTTATTTTACAGATGTTGCTGTGTAAACACTTTGTGAAATTTCCCTGTGGATGCTCAGCTCCCGCAGGGCTTGCTATCACTTGCATGAGAACACTTCTGGCACAACAGGAATGGATATTGTCTGAATAGAGTCCTGCTACACAGAAAGGAACGACTAACACTGTCCTCACTAGTTTCCCACTGACAGCTGGCCCCCCACTCTGTGATTAATGGACAAACAAAGAAGATTACAGACCTAAATTTGCTAACACAGTCTATAGAATTAATTGCACAAGGCAGAAGTGGGAATACAAGGGTGTAAGCTGGCCCTTTAACAAGGATGTTTGTCCCTGAAGTCAGACAAAGCTGATGTACAGTTCATACCCAGAAGCCATCTGAGAACAATACTACTTATTTGCTCCTGGCTGCACTTGGGGAAGGAGCTGGCAGAGGCAGAGACAGACAAATACTGACTTGTAGCTGAAGCCAAACAGCAACAAAGCACAAGTCATATACTGAGCTGCACTGCCTTTCTAGCTGGCGTTTTTCTACTTGTGCCCATGTAGACCTACCTTGTATGACTGGCTGGGCCCAGACCTGAGGCCCCAGCAAGCTCTTCTACCCAAAAGATGCTGCTCTGCCCTTCCTGGCTCACAAAACAACACACCAGGAGGGGTAATGCCATCAGGCAAAAAGACCTCTCAGACTTGCTTCCCCACCAGGGATGGAAGGTGTCATGCTGAATGGGGTTTGGGGCACTTGCAAGCTAAACTCAAGACATCAGCCAGCCCTTATCCACAGGCATAGCCCAGAGGAGGGCAAAAGTATGCCGATTCCCAAAGAGGCAACATTTGTGTGTGCTCTGATGTGTCACTGGCATTCTCTGCTTATAGACAGGGGCACCACTAGGAGGACCCCCTAATGTAGAGTTGGTTGCTAAATTGCAACTCCCTGCCCCAAATTATATTCTGAGTACTCAGAAATTAAGCAAGAAATATTCCACAGAACTTTGGGGTTGAGAAAGAAGCACCATTTTACCCCTTCCCAGAAAGATGGCTTATGAAATCATAATGCTACTAAAACATCTCTTTGCGTTCCCGAGCTTAGGACATTCTACTTTGCTGCTGGTTCTTTAGATCATAATACTGAGCTTCAAATCTTATTTCAAATTTTACTGCCAGTTACCCAGCCACCTTAACAAGAAGACAGAAAACATTCCCCCTTGCTATGGGCATGCTCATTGTCCTTCCCTGTAAGAGATCCCCACAGAAGTTGCAAGGAACCAGCAGAACAGGTACATGCAATCGTCTCTTCTGACAGCAGATGGCACGAACGCATCAGTATCTGGGCTGCAGAGCTCAGCAGGCTACGGGATTTGTGAGCAGAGGGAAAAAGAACCGTTCAAAACAAAAGGCGATAAGAGTTTTCACACTGCAGTATGGGCAAGGGAAGAAGTCACATGCAGGCATACAAACATCCTTCCCTGCCACCTGCTAGGGTTTACAGTGAAGAGGAAGCCAGCTCTGACACAATTATTGCTATGAGAGGAAAGAGACCTCTAGTACCAGGCTATCTTCTATCAAACCAGATTTGGTACATAATTTCATCAAGTGTATGTCACAAGTCCTCTGATAGTATACAACGTACAGGGTGGGAGCGAGATGCAAGCTTAAGGGGGGGATAAGCCAGAAGATAGACATCAAACCTTCTACAAATCCTATTTAATGCCAGATTTCCAGCTTGTGACGACTAAACAGAAACGCCAGCATTTTGTCCAAACCATCTGTACAGGGCTCCTTTTGTGTCATTTCTCGTTGAGTATTTATGCCACTTTACACAGCAGCATAACTCAGCAGGCAGTGTGCATCATGGCTTCAAAGCAGAACAATTGCTGTTTATAGAAGCACTGTTAGGAATTTATTGCTAATGCATTTTAGTAAGTTATGAAAAGAGCAGCGCTCTGAATGAATCGTTGCAGATAAATTTAGTTCAAAATTTAGATTTTCTATTTCTTCATTTCAAAGCAAGCAAATTCACAGCAAGCACACACCTGCACACAGGCAGAGGAGCAGTTCCTCTGTTCAATGGAAGCAGGCATTTTGGTTTAAGGACATGGCCCTCCAGTGATTCAGACTAAAGGCGAAGGTAAAATCAACACCTAACTAATCAGTTTCCCTTATTTATTTTCATCCTCAGAACAGAGTGAACACAACAAAAGTAATCTACGAGCATTCAAAATTAAATGCAAAGGGGGAATGCACATACACCCATGCTATATATTTGAAGAGTGAGACTGGGATTTTGGAGCTGTTTCAGGGCAATAAATGGAGTCTACCTGGAGGTGGGGGAGGGGAAGAAAGCATTAAGAAAAAAAAAACCCACAGTGTTCTTGTAAAGTGGTATTTGCATGTTTTAATCCAGTGTAAAAAATTTCTGAAGTAAATTTAAAATGGGCTTAAATAGCAGAGACATTGGGAAGTCAAAACTAGCTTCTTAGTCAAAGTCATTTTATTCCTATTTTGTCAGTGTGACTCCTCAGAGATTCAAGATACAGACCCTCTGATGTGAGCAATGTGCTGTAGAATAGGCGGGCGGTTATAGCATGACTCCACCAGTAGTACCAAGATCCATCAAACTGTCCATGTGTTAGCTGAGTTATGGGCAAGCAAAGGAAGAAGTCCAGAGTGGTTAGTGGGTGCACTTATGCAGCCTTAGATGTCTGTGCTCTAACACAGACAGTTGTGAACATCTGGCAATGTATAACACACCTGGAATGAGGGAGCATCAAAGGAACAAAACCAAGTATCCTTTGAGTTTACAGAAATAGCAAACTAGCTACCACAAGCAATATGTTAGTAACGCTGCTACCGCATGCACTATAGCACTGTGCCAAGCAACAGCAATCAGCTCTCAGGGGATGCTGGGTATCTCCTACAAACACTTGTGAAGCTGCATTTAAATAGCTATTGTCACACGCACACTTTAGCTGTAAGCCAGCAGAAAACTTAATGGATGACACAAACACATATTTCTCATTAGCAGACATACCCCAGAACACTCCCCACCCTGGAAACACTGCTCAGAGGCTCTCACGGGAAATACTGCTGGGATACCGCCCTCGCTGGCTCAAGACACACATATCCAGAAGCACACACCAGCGAGCTCATTTCAAGCTCCAGAACTGGTTTCCAGGTATTGGAACATAACCCCTGGACAGCACTCCCTGTTCATAGGTTCACTGATGCTCCAGGGCAGGATGCAGGGTGTCCTGTCATGCTCTTGTTCCCCTGCAACCCATCCTCAGTCAGGAGTCTGGAAAACAGGGAGGTGGATGGATAACTAAATATCCATACCGATTTTCCCATTCCACCCCAGTTAAAAGGAAAGGGCTGGTGTGTAGGGAATGTCTGCCCAGCCCCAGCAGTCAGACATTGTGAGGGGCAGATGACTTGTTGCAAGGGCGATGGGTAGAGGGGTAGTTTACAGACCACCGGAGGAAATCCTCTCCTTTGGGGAAGTCAGGGTAGCAGGGATGATAAAGGTCCTGAGGACAGCCACACATCTGCAAAATAGCAGGGGAACCAGAAGTGAATGAAGTGGCAAACAGAACCCTCATGGCCACAAAACTTGCAGATTCACCAAGGAATAATTGTTGAATCCAATAGAGAGTGGTCTAAGTTTAAAGCAAAATTGTGGCAGTTTAGATGACACACATGGGTTTTAAGCATTGAACAGCAACACTCACTAGGCTCCCCAACTTTGTTGCTCACTCTACCAAGGGTAAGATGAGCTGGGCATGCAGCAGAGAGGAGCCAGAGTCATGCTTTTGAAAGCCCAGAGTATTTCAGCTCAGAAGCCTGAGACCAGAGTTTGTGTAACAGAAGAAACAAATGTAGAAACAAGTGAAGCAAAGACTGCTTAAGGCAGGGAGGAAATGCAGGAATTGGGCTTCAGGGAGTCTGTGTTGCTGAAGAGCAATCGCTTGATTGCATGAAGGACAAATGCTGGGAGATGGCTGGCTCTCTTGCCTGCTTGAGATGATCAGCATGTAAACAGCCCTGGTTCAGTGAGCCCCCAAACCACAGCTGCATTCCCCACACCAATGGCTTAAGTGACAGCAGACTCTCTCACTTACTTCCCCTTCTGCTCAGCTGAGCTGACCTGAATACATCGCCATCACATAAAGCTTATATCCCATGCAAGTCAAAGCACTCTTCCTGCTTTTCCCAACACGCCAGCTAGACCAGAGGCTGCTCCGCCAACCCTTGTGTTCAAAACCTGTAACAGGAGCTCATGTATGGACCTGGCCCATGGAAACACGGAAGGAACACTGGGTTCATTGCTACCTTTGCCCCCAGGCTACAAGGTGCCAGACTGCCTTTCTAGACTTCCTTCTCCTGCTCAGAAACAAAGCTGGGATTATCACAGCATCATTTACTGGCTCCAGAAGCTGGAGCTTTAATGAGAGCATAAAATTTAACATCACTCTTGATTAAAAACAGAAA
This sequence comes from Pandion haliaetus, assembly GCA_013401275.1. Lineage (NCBI taxonomy): Eukaryota > Metazoa > Chordata > Aves > Accipitriformes > Pandionidae > Pandion > Pandion haliaetus. The sequence goes on from VYZV01016497.1 coordinate 168,445, forward strand.
CAAAAAATGCAATCGTGAGCTGGTACCACTGCAAGGCACTCAACTGTTATTTTGTCTCCTGCACTGGAGAATGGCAGGGGCATGCCATAACTGCTAGAAATGTGTACCAGCTCAGGTGTAAACCACCTTGGCCCCTGACTGCTCAGAGCAGAGTTGGTGTGGGATGGTGGAGAGCCAGGCCCTCTGCTGCCATGCAGTGGCATGGCATGCCAGCAGCCTCCAGGGTAACAGGGGAAGACATTTTTTACCTCCTCTCTGTTGCTTCAGACGTCTGTCTCCACACACCATCCCACTGATTGCCCTGTGGTCACTCGTGTGCACCCTGCAAGGTCACACACACGCGCCATCCAGGTGAGAGCTAGGACAGCTACACACTGTGGGCTGCATGCATCCTCTTCCCCTGTTCTACTGTCTTTTAAAAGCTGTTAAGTTGAAGGGGGAAGAAAAAGAATCAATAGACAGAGGAGTTGCAATCTCTTGTGAGTATCTTAAGAGCCTGGCTTTCAGCTATTTTCAGCAAATTAGCGTGGGGCTCTTACACACTTACTTCTGCTCTCTACGAGGTGAAAGCAGGACCACCACCAGCTCCATGACTCACACACCGGGAAGCAAACATAAAACAAGCCGCCTACTTGCTCTTTCCAAAGGCTTATTCACACCCTTTGTAACTATTTGATCTGCCTGCTCCAGCGCATCCCAAGTTCGAGATTGAGAACAAGCAGGCCTCGGGCTGGTCTTAGACAGCTCTTGCACAGAATTTCTGGCAGAGTTTGAGCCAGATGTCAAACTTCCCAGTGAAAAGAGAGAGGAAAATGGAGACCTGTTTGCACTTTTGAGACAGTAGCTATCATCAGCCCCTGCCAGCTGGGCAGTAATGACTGTTATGTTTTGTTACAAATTATTTTTGGCTGTGACACAGGAGAAGATCCATTGGCCATATTGCCAATTCTTACTTGTCTTCTGTGCCTGTGTTTTTGCTGAATTCCACAGTTTCTAGAGTCCTAAGATGGGGCAAAAGTCTCAGCTTAAATTTATGAAAGGAAATGAGCAATTCCTATCCATCACAGCTGCAAATAACTGAAAATACCATGAAGATGAGGCTCAGAAAGACTTAAAAAGCAGAAGAAAACAGAACAGAAATAAAAATACACCAAGAGTTTTTATTTTTAGAGTCCAACTCATAGCTTCTGAGTGCCTCAAGTTTCGCAAACCAGCTCACTGCTCTTCCCTCTGAGGTTCCCCTTGGACAGCTGGCATCAGATCTCTCTACAGATTTAGGTTAAAACAATGGCAAAGTAAAACCCACTAGGGCTCATACAGGGAGGTGGGGAGGTGGCACCAGCTAGGAAAGGGATAGAAGGATCCCACGTATTGTTCCCTGGGACAGTCAGGTCCTGGGAAAACACCCCAAAAAGGGATCTGCCTGCAGCCCTAGGGATGGCAAGAGCAGGGCAGATTCTTCCCAGGGCGGAGAGCTCCCTTCTCTGGAGGGCACAGATGCACTGCATCTTTTCCCAGCACCTAATGGTCCCTGCCTCACTGTGATCTTCTAGGTGCCCACTTTCACAGCGGGAACTCTGCTGGATTTTCTAATATCCCTTCACACACCTTCCACCCAGCCAAACTCTCTGCAGACTCAAAGCAAAACAGCAGCAACAAACACTTGTACTGGAGGAGTTAGAAATGCCAGAGAGAGCAGGAGTGAAAGGCTCTATTACAGGGACTACTGCCTGCCTGCCAGGTCCCGCAGTGCAGCACAATTTGGGTGCCTCTGCCAGGGACAGTAACAAGTGGCTTCCAGGGGCCCAGAGAGCCCTCACTTGCTCACCAGCTTTACTGCTGTGCTCCTTGCTTGCTTCCCTGCTCAGCGTGAGTCAATCATTCCCACCAGTGCCCCGATTGTCTCATTGGGGCATCTGGGAAGAAGCATTCAGACTGGGCAGAGTACTGTGGCTTGGTGCAAAGGGGGACAAAAATGCAAGTTGAGCTCAGCAGTCATTCTAAGGCAACACATACCAGCGTATCCAAATACCAGCTCCAGCAGCACACTGCCCTCCCTTCCAGCTACTGTCATAGGTCTTACAACCCCACTCCATGACAGACAAGGCTCTGTCCAGGGCTCTGCACACCTCCAGGCTCCTCCACCTTCAGCTGAATGTCCCAGAACATCCCCTGGGGCACTGACCAACGGAAGGGGACAAGCCTGTCAGCACCCCATTTCACCCATCTCTCAGGGCTGGCAGACTTCTGCTGATACCCACAGCACAGCAGCAGAAAACCTCTGCAATGCCATGCCCTAACACCAACAGCTGCAGCCTTCATCGCCACTTGAGGATTATCCTCCTCTGACCCCCCTCCAGCTTCTCTCTGTGATCTGCCTACCCCACTCCACAGGCTGGCGCAAGGCCAGGCTCCTCCGCCTCCAATCTCCATTACTCCATCTGCCCAAGTCCTGGCCTTTTTCAGCACTCAGCTGATGTATCAGGGGCACAGTCGCTCAGTCCCAGAGCCCAGTCTTCCACCCTTCAGACCCTCTCACAAAATGCTCCCCCAGGGGCTCAGAGCCTGTGACAAAACAAAGTTTTGAACATGATGCCCCTTGAGACCACTCATTTTTCCTTCCCCCCCAACCTACAGGCACACAGGGAGCCAAGAGCCTCACTGCCACGCTATTTCTGGATGCGGTCAGACCCTCCTCTGCCTTTGCCATTGAAGATGTCTGCCATAGCAGACAGGCCAGCTCCTGGTATTTGGTTACCTTCCAGGCTCCCTGTTTAGCTTCCATCTAGTGATAACAGATCCCTGCCAAGAAACTTGGTTGTCAAGGAGACCTCTTTCAAACAACAGTTGGGTAGAAACTATGTTATTATCTAGGGTAGCACATCTCCAAGGTAGGGCACTCAGGTTAACCGCCTGCTAGCTCTACTTCAGTTAAAATACGGGCTCAGAGACAGAGGCGAAAGCCAAAATGGAGTTGGCAGCATAACCAAGCCCTGGAGTTTGTAATTTCACATACATACAGGATGCTTTGGAGGCAATGCAGAGGTCACCAAAGTAGGCTGTGTTCCTCCTAGTGCCATTGCTCAGCCTTTCCCTCACCTTCCCACATTGATTTTATAATCCAAATTCAACATAAAATGCAAAGAAACAGATCCTAGCCTTTCACTAACATTGACTGTGTCTCCTCTGGGAACTGCATATTTCAGGTGGCAATAATTAACCTAGGCACAGATGAAAGCAGAAGCACCTATATGGAGAGACCATAAGACCAGACAGGTGGGTCGGGATCAGTGCTCAGCAGAGGGTTAGCAGGCGCTTCCTAATGAAAGCTGAAGGGCACGTAAAGAGTTTCACTCTATCAATACAATTCTCTAGCTCCCGCTGCATGTTTCTTCCCAGTCCTAGTAGAGGACAACTTCCGTTTTCTCTGTTTGTTTCCTTCAGAGACTGGGTTAACTAGGAGGGAGAAATTTGCCACTTCCACCCCTCTTTTACACTACAAATAAAGCTACCTCACAGCAGCATTACTAGCTACCAAAAACTGCACCAGCAGTGAAAAAGCAGCCAGAAAATAGCAGGCAGAAACAAAGAGTGCATGTGGATAATCAGGAAGAGTTACCCTGCATGTAATCTTCAAAACCAGCCAGAAATGAAGCAGTTGTAGGAAAGCAAGACATTTGCAGAACTACCAGGCATCAGCTGATCTATTTCTAATTGTCTGAAATGACAGCTCCTAACAGCATAAAGATAATCTTTCATCTCTCGAGAGGCGTTTCGAAGGTAGGAGACATTTCCTGGCATGAGTAAAAAGCTGAGCTGGGAATTCAGGTTAGAAGGCACACAACAGAGTGGGAGCCATTTTGAAGTCCACAAGCACTTACTACAACACATAGCTTTTCCATATAAAACACGTAAAAATAGCAACTGGTGAGACATGAAAATCAAAGATAGTGAGCCTATGCCAGAGAAATTTAAAGGAAGTTATGATCTGATGTTACAGCTTCAAGCAATGATTTAAGACTCCATAATTAATTATTTGCTCTACACTAGCCATGAATGAGGGGGGAAGTACCAAGGTTTATAGCTCCATCCTCAAGATAAAGCGAGCCTGAAAATTCACTGGATGTAAAGGAACAAAACTCTGCAAAGAACTTGGAAGGTGAAGTTGAGAGTTTTGTTCTCACACCAACTTTTTGCTCAGTCTCCTACCATCACAAAGACCTTGACAGCTAAGCTTGTATGCAGTTTGTCTTGTAGATGAAATTCAGCACGCATTTATTGCAGGGCAGGGTCTTCTCTGAAGAACCTTCCGCTAAAGGAGAAGAAAGCACTAGCAGATAAATTGGTAAATCCTTTTTAATAGATACATTTACTGAAATCCAAAGGCTGAATTCAGCCTACAGGGTCAAACCAAAGAAGACAACAAAATTTTAAGCCAACAATTTATTTTTCTTTTAGGAAAGACTGGTCACTACATCTTCACCCTTTCCTCCCAGTAATGTGCATTTAGGATCTCTGCCAAATTGTATAAACTCTACAAGTTATCACACTGAGAGCCACTTTATGCCCTCAGCACCATGGTGAATGCACGGTGACTCCCTTAACCCAAGTGGCATGTTCTTACCCTGGAAAAATGGGTTCACAGCCTAGCAAAAGACCATTTGCTCCATTGGTGGGCCACTGGAGGCCCCAGAATCAGTGCTGAGTGGAGGGAGAAAGTAACCTTAGGTTGGAGAAAGCAATTCCAGAAACTTGATTCCAGTGAACTGGTGGGTCTTAGAAAAAAATTGGAAACAAAAGGTAAAATTTTTCCTTCTCTGTGCTAAATTCTGTGTTTATTAAATATCAAAAAGTCCACAGAGCAGTACAGAAGACAGAAATCCATTATGACCAGGATTTAAACATTCTGAAATTTTACTTCCTTTTGAGTTGAAACAAAGGACATAAAGCCTCCAAAATTATTCACAAGAGGAAGAACCTAAAAATATTTCAGGTAGTTGGGTACAGGAACAGCAAATAGAAAATACGCAAAACATTTTAAAAAACCTCAAGTGCTCTGTTCCAGAAAAGAAACATCAAATCTTGTTATCTTCCCTTTACAATGGAAAATTGAGGCAAAGCAGTTTTGTGAGTTACTCCCTTCAGATGAAAAATTATCAAAGGTTTTTGCAACAGCTCTGCTTATCAGGTGTTTAAAACAGCTTTGATCATGGCCTTTGCCTTCCTGAACAGGATGCTCTCCTGACCGAAAGGCCAAACAGTTGGCCATGAGCAGTAGAGGCAAGCTTTTCCCTCTTGTAAACCAGTGGAGGACACGTGCGTAGCTTCCTCTTCCCTCACTTTTACACAAGGGAGAGGTCGTGCCCATGCAGATGGACAGGAGCGGGATCCCATCCAGCAATACCGGAAACCCACAGCCAGGCTTGGCTGCCCCAACACAGAGGGGACAAAGGCGAACAAGCTGGAACCCAGCCTGGAGCACTCTGCCAAAGCTGTTTGCCAGGGGGAAATCCCAAAAGACTATGGCCTGGAGCCAAGGATGTGGGGAGAGAGATTTAAAGAAGTCCATCTGAAACTGACCAAATTTCCTTCTCCAATTGTTATGCAGTGTCCTTAGGACTGATGGGAAGTAGCTACAGGTCTTTCTGTGAAACAGGTAACAGGACAAGGAGGGCACCTCCTTTGGAAAAACCCAGGAGAATGCAGCAGAAATATCTGAGAGTCTCTTACCCTCAACACAGGCCACTCCCTGCTTTCATGCTGGAATGACCACACAAACTACCATTTCCACATGAAGAAACACATCAGTGTCTTGTGCACCTAAGCAACATATAATATGAGCACGCAGCACCACATAAAGACTTATGCAAGATTTTGTGCTGAGACAGACACCAGGCAGTTGGTTCAGGATCACAAAACAGGATTGGATTTTCCACAGAGCAGGAAAGGACTCAGGCAATCCAAGTAACTTCTAATCCTGGAAAGTGGAACAAAAACAGAGTTTGGTATCCATAGCTCACACCAGGGCTTGGCCCTCTCCGCTCAAAAAAAAAGCCCTAGAGATATTCAAAGAGAACGAAATAAATCAGGGAGACCAACCAAAACCAACGAGCAGACTCCAGCCAGAAGGCAGAATTATCCTACTGAATTTCAGCTGCAGGTGAAGGCTGCAAACTCTGACAGTAGGGGAAAATCAGCTTCAGGGCTTCCAACAGGCCAATCCCAAACCACAGTTAGGTTTATTTAACAAACAAAACACACCACAACTAGCCTTTTCTTTTATCAGCCTTAACTGGGGATTTTCAGGCTTGGGTTTTTTTTACTATTTGTGGTTTCCTAAAAAATTCCAGGGGATGCACTGCCTTTATTTTAGAGAATTTATAGCCTCCAGTAAGCTTGTTTCTCCCAGCCACCTTTCACAAGCCCCGGAGGAGTTGAATATTCTTCTTTTAAGTTAATTGAGATGGGCTGAATGAGCAAAATGACAATCAGCAAAGCATCAGCATGTTCTCTGGGCGTAAAGATCCAGAGGGGCGGGGACAGAAATGAAGAGCTGAAAAGGATGCGGCATATGCACCACCCCCCACCCCCCCCAGCACTCAACAGATCACTTTCATGAGATACCTCTGGCCTTTCTTTACATGTCCAGTTAGTTATCCATGCTCATGCATGTGTGTGGGCAGATACCAATTCCATTCCTCGGGATGCAGAGCAAGTAGTAATCTAAAAATAGCTCTACTGACATCCAAGAGATTTCTCCAAGAGTAAGGTACAACTCAGTGAGAGCAAGGACATCGAACATAGCCTATAGCAAGCCTGTAGCTCTCCTTCCCTGGATCAATGTATTAATTTCTTCTGTGCTGGTGATCATAAAGAGGGGGAAGGAGATGGGGAGACAGAGACAAGGCCCTTGTGTGCAATGAAATTAAATGCACAGCAGTAGCCATCATTAATGATGCATTATGGAGTAACAAAAGGAGCCTGGTTGATTGACAGTCCCTAACAAGTTGTGTATAATAAACACTTCTCTCTAGACAGAGAGTTCCTGATTATGGGATATGTTCCCCCTCATGTTACTGACGGATCCATTGTGATAGACGCACCCCACTTGAAAGGGGAGAGACACCCAAAACAAAAGGAAGATTGACTGGGAGATGCTTGACTGAAGGAGCCACGAGGCCACCTTGCTGAGGTCTGTACAGAGCAAAATGCACAAGGCTGAGAAGTCATCCAGGAAAATAAATGGCTGCAAAACAAGTATGAAGATCAGGGGGAAATATAATCCAGCAATACTAAAATAAACCCTTCAAACGCCACTACAGATGCTCTGGATTTAGCTTCCTCAAACAGGATCTGAACCGTATTTTTATGATCTTCTCTAAATGGAGGAGTATTAGTCCAGATCCTTGGTTCCTCACATCCTGCATCAACTTCTATGTATAGCATGGAAGCTGCATAGGGTAGCCTGCTCGGGATACAGGCAGCCCTGCATACCCACATGCTAAGAGGAGCACCCCAACAGAGCAGACAGGCTCCTCTCAGCACCAGCCCAGCTCTGGGGTTGACAGACCAGATCTGGAGCCTCAGCACTTAACCAGAACTGCCCACTCTGAACTGGTTGTAAGTCCAGCCAGCTCATGCTGACATTTCTGGCCCCCAGGATCTCACTTGCCCTCAACAGCCTGAGTCCTTCTCTCCCCTGACAACTCTTAGTGCAGTCACTGTTATCTCCTTCCCGCACCCCTCTAGCAGTACTCTCCTACCCTTCCCATTTGACCCCAAAGATTAGAGGCTGCATAGAGCTTATGAGGGTCCCATAGGTGACTGAGATGTCCTACAAGACACTACTGGTTGGGTTCAAGCCACTGCCCCTGAAGCAAAGTTTAAGCTGCACAGGCAGAGCCCATCATCAGTGTAGTCCAAGCAGAGGGCTGTAGCATCCTCACAGGACTAGGATGGATCTCAGGCCACTCAAGATATGCAGAACTGCTCCAGTTCAGACTTCCAAAACCCTGTCCCACCAGCAGAGAGGATATCTCCAACAGAAACAGGCTAATCTAGTGGTTCCTACACCAATTCCTCTGTTACTAGTATTAAGGCTATAGCTCAGCTTAGCTGGAGAAATTGCAATTCCTAGAAGGGACAGAATTCCCTTAAAGGGAGAGGTAACATCACTATGGGTTTTAAACATCTTTTGCTCCTCAGGACTAAATCCAAAATGAAATGGGATGGAAGGACACAAGCTCAAGAGAAGCAGAGGGAGCATTCCTAACCCAGAAGTGTTCACATTCAGAAAGGCACCTGAGCAAGCACCCCAGTCAAGCCTACTTCCAGGTGTTGCTACAAGCCAGAGGTTAGGCCCTGTAGCATGTGATGAGGAAGTTTGCTGGCAGACTTTAAACAGAGGGTGTAAACTCTGAGTTTCCCAGAGAGTGATTAAAAGGGAAAGGCAGGAAATTTGCAGCTCTGTAATTAATGCCTGTGAGAAGTCAGACTAGAGGGTGTCATCACCACAGCTAATTACAACTAGGGGCAAGGGTAGGACTAATCGTTATCCTGACCCTGTGATGCATATCTGACTTGCTCCAATTGTGCTCCTGGCCAGTCTTCCCAGGAAGACCATGTTTCCCATGCTCAGAGGCATGTTTCTGGCTCTGTTCATGCCAAGCACGTGTGAGGCCAGACCCACACATATTTCACATGGATGTTAAAAAAGGAGAGTAGTTAGGAGTGAGTCTGGGGACAGATCACAGGGCTGCCCATGGGTATTGCAGCAGGACACCCAGCCCCTTAAGGCTTCTGCTGTAAGAAGATCCTGTAAAGTACGGAGGAGCAGCCAGGCCTGACCCCCCTTCCCCATCCTGCTTTTAACTGCCCAAATCCCTTTTTCCACACCCACCTCAGAGCTGGCACTACTCCAGTCACCAGAAATAAGCAGACATCTGGCACGAAATGCAAGTGAAGCACTTCTGTGCTCCTTGTGCCAAGACAATTCTCCCCAAGCTGTCACCACTGATGGCCTGGAAGCTGCTATTTCCACATCCACACACAGGATGGATGGCAGGACTCTACAGCTCATTGCCATTGCTGGGTAGATGGGTCTCGGAGCAACAGAAGCCAGAAAAAGCAGGAATTGCTTAAGGAAGGTCTGCTCTCATCTGCCAGCAATGCCTGGGAAGACACTATTGACACATTTTGTTCCGATGCTATCAGCATACTGGGATGAACCCATGAAAGGAGTTCTGTTTCTCCATAGAAAAAAGTCAAAGGTGGGTCCCCTTCTGAAGAACAATTGTTGAAATGCTGCACAAGGTCACTAAGACTTTAGGGTACCAAATTTTCAGCCAAGGGCTTCAGCTGCACCATTCAGCCATTGCAGCCGATCTTCACAATCTGTTTAAGCTTCTGACTCAGTGGCATTTTGCTCTCCCACTGCCATGCAAAATGATACAAGAATGTTGACAAGTGGTCTGCAGAAATGCAACAGTACAGCAAAAAATCCCTCTGAAACAGGAACCAAAACAAGGCAGCCAGCATACTGTAGCTTGTGCCTTCCACGACCCTGAAGGGACATGCATCCACTCTGCCATGTAAAGGAAATGATTTGCAAAGTTGTGTCAGAGAAATGGCACATCAGTAGTGGCAGCTGCCAGTTCCAAGGAAAACTGAACGAGGTTAAAAGTTAACCAGCTTTTACAGACAGAAAAAGAAAGCTATATCCAGAGGAAGGGGAAGAGGAAGTTGCATGGTCTTGGTTTTATTAAGAAGATTGCTCTTTACAGAAATTGTGACGTTAGTATCTGCAGCCACTATTTTGGCACTGTATGAAAGCAACAGGCTCAATGCAGAAGCAGAGAAAGTAGCCAGTTTCTGATGAACTCTTCAGGATGAATCCAGTGCAGCAAGTTAAACCTGACAGCATAAAGAAAGAAAACCCACCCTATAAGATTCTACTTTGTGTCTCAATGTAGGAGGTGCTAGTAACAGAGATGAATTATTTTTAAATTCCTTTCTAAGTCTCTGTGTATATGCAGCACTCCTGCCAAAAATATTTAAATATTATATTGAAATATTGTCAGAGACCTCACTTATCTCTAAGTCAGTGAAAACTTCTTGGTAGCATTTAGATATGCTTCAGTAATGCTACAAAGATTAAAAACATTATGGAAATATACAGAATGGCTTCAAAGTAAGACGTCAGTCAGTTTACACAGAAAACCACACTAACAGACCTGTAATACTTAACTGTTTGTCTGCAAAGGTTCATTACAAATTCCTTTTAAAAATCTTTCTCACACCCTCCTCCCCTTTCCTTATCCTAGTTTTCAAAAAGACTGCAGGAATCCCCTGGATTAAGGGGGAACTCACAGTCCAGTAGCATGCAATATTCAACCAGTCCTAAGGCTATTACAGCACAGTGCTCCCATGCAGAGATAAGTAATGGTTTAGAAAAACATCTGAGCAGTTCCAAACATCAAGATGATTTCACACCCTGATGGAAAATATGCAGGCTAATATTGCAGCAGTCATTATGGCATTCAGCGTACAGTCGTGCTAAAATCCACAGAAGAATATAGCTACATTCCTTCATAGGATTAAAAGACTGATCCATATACCACTGAAACCAGTAAGATTTTTTCCATGAAGTGGGAACTGGATTGGATCCTATAAAACATTTACTCTATGAGCTTTCATGAGACTTGAAGGCACAGAACAGCTACGCAGTCAATGCTGAGACACACAAGCACGCTAGCAATTTGTAACACAAACTGCAGTGTGTGCTTATTTTCTTTCCTGCTACAAGGGAAGAACTGATTATAGAATGGAGTAAGCAATGAGGTTACATAGCTGGGCATTGCAAATAATAAATAAATATGAATAAATAAATGAACTCATGACTAGCTAGGGAATAAAGCTAAGGTAAAACCAATAGCACCTCTTTTGCATATGCCAGAAAGGCTACACATGCAGCTTTTGAGAACAGTCACATTTTAATGTGCTGTTTTGAAAAGGGAGTTTAGATGAAACATACAAGTAGTCCTAAAGGAATGCAACAGTTCTACTTAATGAAAGAGCTTTAAGTTGCAAATTTTTGTGGCGCATAAACTACCATCGTATTATCTCTGAGCACACAGGCTCCCTAAAGTCACAGAAACACAGTAAGGTATCCTAACATATCTGTATGGCCTTAAAAATCAACCCAGCCATCTCTCTCTCACCTGCTGTTGGAGGTAAAAAGGCTGACCCAGTGTGTGTTTGAAAGTCTCACCCAAAGCCCCACGGTGGGTGCTAAAGTGACAGGAACAGAATGAGGACTGGGGAAAAGAGGTGCATGCATCAGAAGAAAACTGGAATAGAAACCCAGCAACATTAGTGTGCTGCGTGAAGAGTTTGGTAGGAGGAAAAAAGCTGGCACTGAACACTGTCAGGATGCCTTTGTCTAGCAGTCCAGGCCAAAAGGTAACCAACTGCAGCAAATAACAGGTCATAGACCAGCATTTCCAATATGGGAAGTCTCTTTCCACCCTGAAGTTTTGCAGAATGGACACCAAAGCCCGACCCCCCCGCCAGGAAGAAGCCATTTCAACAGAGGTCCAAAGCATCTAATGAATGGCTGACAATATTCTGGTCTACTAAGAAATATCAGATAAACTTGATGAAAAGTAATTAGCAGAGGCGGTAACAGGTGAAGGAGGGGAAGGTAGAAAAACACACAGCCAATCAGGCCCACAAAATAAGAGCTGTTCATGTTTGGTCGTAACATTTGTTCCAGCAAGATGAGCTTTGTGAATTATATATTTTGGATTAAAATCCTTAAGAAAGCCTGTGCTCCACAGTCTGCTACAGAGCACATCCCTGGCTGATCCCAGAGAGAAGAAACCGTGGTGTACAAGCCACCGATCCAGACACTAGTCAAACACTAAGCAGCATCACCTTCCCAGTAGCAAAACTCGAGTTTTGTATCCAGGCCCCTTGAAAAAGAGGGGCTGAAAAGGGGGGGGATAATATACTTTATATTCCACTGCTATGAGTCAGGATAGTATAAGATGCCAGAAAACTGATGCATTTATGTCTTTAACATTTATCTCTCTAACATACTTTGAGATCCTTGTAGTCAAAGTGCCAGAAATAAGGGCTGAGCAAACAAAGGAGGAATGAGAAGGTATCAAGCTGCAAAATACAATGGCGGGCACATCAGAGAATCTCACACAGGTGAAAAAAGCGAAACAGCTGACCTGTCTGCACAATTGAACTGCTGTGCCATTTATTTTTAAACACCCTCATTGCTCATGATACTTGCATCTGCCTTTCCTCTCTTACCCACACTGGAGCAGCTGCCCTACTTGTGTGAAAAGGGAACTTCTGAGCTGCAGTGCTCGTTAGGACGATGCCTCACGCAAGCAGGCTCCGACTGGGATGCCTGCGTGACAAGTCTCTGTGCAAAAGGTGAAAATGACAGGGGTGGGAGTGAGATCGTGACAAAGCAACAGTCAGTGTTCAACAGCAGAAAAACAATCCTGGGTCAGTTCATCTACCACACATTCTCTGACAGTGACAAGCTGTAGAAACTTCAGGGGAAAGCGTAAAAAGGCAGAGTAGTCTACAGCAATACCTCCTCTGATACATCTTCCTCACCCTTCAGCAATGTGTGTCTTCGAGGTTTCTGCATGAAGACTTGTAAATGCTAAATAGCCACTGACAGACAAATTCTCTATGAATTTGCACAACTTCTTTTAAACCTGTTTGTATTTTGGCCTTCATGTCTCATGGCGCAATGCTGTAACTATGGGTCATGGGAAATGCTTGCATTTCAATGGCCACCTCTTAAGTTTATTGGTGCCTGTAATTCTTCTGCAGCATGGAAGTCAACCAGAATTCGCATCATAATCACCCTTTCCACCCCACTCACTGCCTTTCCCATCAGGGGAAAAAGGAGGTTAGCGCAAAGAGGAGATTCCTCTTAAAATACAGTAGCAAATGCCATGGGTCAGGAGTTCATTATTTTAAGCTGCTTCTTTCCTAGAGCATTATCTCATCAGTTTGGGCTGCTCTATGGCTGCTTTAGAAGGAAGAGAAAGATTGTATTCTGGCCCAGGCGTGATGATCAAAAAAACACTTCTCTACCAGCCAATGACAGGTCTGGGAGAGCACTTCTGTAAGTGATATCAGTATTACCAGTCTGGACAAATCCTACTGCATAGCGGAGAATGGGGCAAAGACAGGAAGGCACCCGAGCACACACATCCCTTCTAGCACTGCTGGCTAATAAATCCTTCTCCAGGGGAAAGAACTGACAAACTTTGTCTGGTTTGTGCACTGCTAAATTAAAGGATGCAAGACCCTGAGGTTTCTTCTAACTGTACTACCCCAAGACACCAGAAAAGGCCTCCCCAGAGCCTGCCTCCATCCTGGGTCCCAGGCAGCCTGACAGCTGTACTGAGCATCAACATCATCCAAAGCAGGGCCCCGACAGCTCTGTGGTTCCCTACACTGTGGCTGGGACCTTATGCTTTGTGGAAGACAGCACCTACTCACATTCCTGAGGAACTATCTGACATGGGTCTCACAGGGAACCTAGGTGCAAGCTCCCAAGGGTGGTCTCTCTCTGCTCCCAATGAGAGAAATCTGTGGGCAATAATCTGCACCCTAATAGGACATTCATAGCACAGATTTTTTTTCTTCTTTGTTGAAGCAGAATCATAGATTTAAGGTCCATTTCTCAGGGTCCATTTCCCCGTCTCCTGACTGAGTCTACCTGCGCAGTAGCGCTTTCCTTGAACAGCTCAGGCCAAGCAAAGGGAAGCAATTCCAGAAACAACTCTAGACTCAATGCAACTCTCAGATTAGAAATAACCCATACTCTGCACAGAGCTAGCTAAATAGCAAGTAGGGTGCTGAGATGTCCCTCTGCCCATCACACTGTGCGCAGTATGAACAGCAAAACTCAGACCTCAGACCACACTGAGCTTTAATGAATGGTTTCAGATCCCTGCCTTCAGCCTGCTGGACTATGGCAGGGCTAGGCAGTGGCTCCCAGGACACTATTGCAACCCTTTGTTTGCTCTTCCTAGCAGCACCACAGGGGTCTGCACCAAACTCAGTCTTGAAAGGCAGGGTGAAGAGAGCGCAGTGTTGCACAGATTTCATTTCCATGAAGCCAATAGCATTGTGGGTTATTAGAAGCAATTTTTCCATCCAGGACATTTCAAGCCCAAGGCTAGCACTTCATGAAAAGAACAAAGGAGAACAATACTTCACAGGTTCTGTTTTCCAGCCTTTTCTTTCAAGTGTCCTCTAAGTCCCAGCACACAGTGGAGTCCATACTTACTAGTGTTGCATACAAACCTTAACTACTGACTCAGTACTGGCTAGGGATTGATAGAGAAAAGAAAGAACAAGCCTGGCTTGTTCCAAGACAAACTCTCATTACAGCTTGCATTCCTGGTGCTCCTGTCTACTTAGAAGACCCCCACATGATCTGCTAACCAAATCCATGGTGGCTCTTCCTTTGCCTCTAGGATAGAATACAGTATGCTGTATGACCATGTTGCACAATGTTTGTGTTGCCAGAAAAGCTGCTTTAGTGAAGGGAATCAAATCATTTATTCAAGCTACCTTGCAGTGTAAAAACCCCTTTTCCATGAAGATGATTGGGCAGTATTATAACCTCTGCTAGGCAGCGTTGTAAACTCCTCTAAATACAACTGTATTATTGCTCCCATCTAGTGCCCTGACAGATGAGTGAAATGGCTAAGTTTTGCATTTTCGTGTTCACAGTTACTCCAGATAAGCAATGTGTTTCAAGGACAAGGAGAGCTCCTGATGTTAGCACATATGATCAAACCTTTCCCAGACACCCCGTTAAAGTCTATTAGCCTGAATTCCTACCCATTGGGTAGACGGAGTATCCCTTTTTATCTAACTTGTGTTCTTTGCTCTGCTCTATTTTCTATCTCTGTTAAAACTAAAACTAACCCAGCCCAGGGAATGTGTTGCAACCTATTACTGAGAGATCTGCCACTCCCCTTTAACTACCTTAATGCATTTATCATAAAGAAACTTACTTTGACCTTCATTTCCTTCCTTCCTGCTTGTCTCTGCTTACAGCTTTGCACGGAAACTAGACAAACATACTGCTAGAGTAGCTATATGCATAATCAGATGAGCTTGTGGTACTATCACATATTTAATGACAGAGCAGCTCCATCCCAGACCTCCTGAGGCCTCCTTGAAGCATAATTCTCCCACTCAGCTGCTCACTTCACCCACAGACTACTACACACATGCCATTTTTGAGGGCTGCCTCCCATCAGTTACATCCTTCGCTTTATGTTCCTTTCCCTTGATGAGCTCTTGCACATATTACACCCTTTTGTGCCCGCATCAAGCAGTCTTCTGTTGTTTAGAGGCACTTGTTGCCTCCTCTGGAGCTTAGTGATGTACGAGCGCTGGGTTTCCCCTCCTATTCCTCTTGCTAAGGGTGAATTTGTCTCCAGAGGCTCTTCCCAGCACCTCAAGATGCTCCACGCCATAAGAGAGAAAAGGGGGATAAAAACATTGGGTGGAGAAACACAGGGTTCTTTCCAGTGATTTTTTTTTTTTTGTCCTGTACTCAGAGGGTCCCTGAGATGTGGGACAATTGTGCCTACTTGGGACACTGCATTTAACACCTTAGCAGTCTTCATCGGTTAATATTTCAAGTGATTAATTCTGGAACAAACTCCTATTAGATTAATTCAGTACCAGCCTCTCCTCTTGCCTATTGCTTTACCAGCCTCACTTACCTCTCTTCTGTCACTGTTTGGCTCTGACATTCTTTTTCCAGGCCACTGCAGCAGCTTAGCCCTGCTAGCTTGCTCAACTTTATACTCCACACTACATGTAACGTTACATTGTTGTGATGTCGTCTTCCCTTCACATTATGTCACCCATTACAGTTTAGGGAGGTGTCTGGGGACTCCTGTACTCCTTCCTCACCTCTATAACATATTATGTCTGTCCCTATAGTTTACAGCCATAAATTAGAGAATGCCATCACTTTAAATCACATCATCACACTCCAGTGCCACCTACAATAATAAAGCCCCTATTTCTCCTCCACTGTGTGTGTTCATCAAACTTGCACCTTGGGAGAGAAACTGAAAGGCCAGAGAGATTTCTGATTGTTTCTATAAGGCTGTATGAGAATTTTTTCAGGGACTGTGTATCTGCAGCTCTCAGCTGTGCTGAGAGCCATAATCACTAGGCATGCATTCACAAAGAAGTCATCAGCCATTTCACTCAGTGCCCTGGAACTTACCTCTCATCTTGAATGCCTCTGCTCAGCTCAGCCTCAGTTTCCATACCATTCACTAATACAGAGATACCTCTGTGACCATCACACCCCTAAAAGACTTTTCCTGTCCAACCTAGTCAGCTCTGCAAATACCTATCAGCAGGCTCCTGGCTCATAGTTTTCACATCATTGTACAAAGCCATCTTTCTTCTCTGTAGCAGCTGCCTGCTTTTTACCTTTGGTTAAGGCTCTGAACTCTGAACAAACATCCCAGGTCTATAGACTTTACACCATCTCCCAGATGGCCATTTCTCTGACAGCTCCTCACTAGCTAAGGGAGAACGTCATGGAAGAATACACAGGAGACTCGAAATCCACAATTAAGAATGCCATCCCATCAACCTTACCGGTGTGAGTGGGTGCCACAGCCATTGGTTTATGCCATAGGACACTTCTAAGAGCCTGGGAAAACTCTTTAAGGGACCATCTGCCCCTGCATTCTGTGGCTGAGCTCATAAAAGGGTTGTCAGCCACATTTTATTAGCTTGAGATCAGCGTATTACCCCCTTGGCATTTTTTAACATGCTGGTTACTACACAGCTTTTGTTTCCAGATATGATACTTACAGGGAAACCTAATATTCATGCATGTACCTGCTGACACAATTGGAGGATTCTGAAGCAGTAGAAGTGTGCAACCTGATCTCTTACTTACATCAACCATCCCAGGCTGAACATAAAGCACAACACACCCAGCTAGGAGCAGGACCACTTAAACCCATTAAAGTGGTCTTCACTGTGACTAAGCAGCACAATGAGATTAGGCAGCAGGAGTGGGGGAATGGGGACGACCCCGCAGCCCTGTGCTTATGGCCACAAGATTTTAAGCACTACACACAACAAGAGCAAAATGTGGATAGGAGTTAGGGCATGCTTTGAGTCCAGGGGACTAGATACTTTTATTTTTTCTGCAGGACTCCCCTTTAGTTTGCTGCAACCCTGATTGTGGTCATATACTGGCAGCTAAGGGCTCATCTAGGACAGGAGAGTGCAGCATCTGGGTCTGTACAACAGAGGCACCTACCCTGGGGTGGGGGGAGAGCATTGATACGACAGAGATTTGCCTCCTCTTTGAAAGGGGCACAAAGGGATTCTGAGTCTCCTGGATTTAAATCCTGGCAGAGGTCAGTGCCAGCTTCTTTTCAATATCCCCTAAGAAGGTCAACATGATAAAAGCTCACCCCCTCAGTACTCAACAATCAGTGATTAGCAACCACTTGAACAGCAGCAATAGGTTCTCCTCCTCTCCCCCAGTTATATTACCCAGCAAGTCTGTGAGTGGGTTCAAAGGAACAGATGTCTTCATTGTGCCTTCCTCCTCCTTTTGCTCACAGGAAGAGGTGGAGCACAGAGAAATTAATTTCCTCCAAATTATGTTTTTAGCCTACTGTATTCTCTACACTATTCAATGGTCATAGAGCTAGGGAGAGAACTGCAAACTTCTGATACTGCAGCAACATACTCAGAGTGCAAGTGACTAAAAACTTCTACACTTTGAATACACAAAACAGTCTCTTTATCTGATTAGCACCCACGCTTCCATTTAAAATCTTTGTGGTAAAAGTAAATAAAAGCTTGGTATATACATTTTACTTCATGTTTGCATCCACCTGGGCTTGGGCTTGTGTTTACTGGGTTGTTTTTAACCTACTAAGGCACACCTCAGTGCAATATGCAGCATTTTACTCTTTAGTACCAAAGCATACATGCAGTTCTGAGTGAAATTCAAGGGACCACAAAGTACTTTGTCATTAAAGAGAATTTGGTAGCAACACAAAAGTGCTATTAACCCAGCCCCTACTGCAAGCTCTTCTGTCAGCATTACCAAAAAGTGTAAGAGATGCAATTCACGATTAGCAAAGTGCCGCCATTGAAACCCTGCAGCACGACCCCAGTCTGTTTGCCACCTGGTGCCACCTTTTGCTCAGACACAGGCAAAGGTAGGAAAGAGCCTTCCTGGCAAAAACTACAAGAATCCTTGCAAGATTTTGCTGACAGAGTCTGCCTTTACTAACCTGAAAGGACATCAAGCCTCCTGTTTTGGAAATACCAGCCTCTGCACTTTGAGCTGCACGAAAATCTTCAGTGGCTGGATAGAGAACAGAAGACACAACATCAAACACAAAAGAAACCAGAGAGGCACAGCTGGGACCCCAATTGCCCTATTTAATAATTACAAAGAAACAGACAAGCCAGACTGTGCACACACTGTCCCCTCCCCAAGCAGCTGGACTCCACAGGCACAGAGCGTGGGGAGCACCACCCACTGTGTAAATGACCACCATCTCCCATGAAACACATGTTGGTTGCATCCAACAGCATGCAGTAGCCCAAGCATGCCACACTTGACTTCTCCCAAATTATCAGGAGATGTTCCAGGGGCATTGACTAGAGACCGCTTTTTCAGCTGCTCTGCTCAGTGGCACAGGAGATCTGGTTTATAGACTACAGTCCAGAACCAAGCAACAAGAGGGAGGTATCCTGATTTTAATGGAAAGCAGGTAGGGCTGCTGAACCATAGAGAGAGCTCCCAAAAGACACATACTTAGAGGAACTATGGTGCCAAGGTGCAAACAGCTTTCCCATGGGAACAGAATGACAACCCTGCATTTCTCAACTCCACCCCCTCCTGACTCAGCAGTCACGGAAACAAACCACAGCTCTTCCTATAGTTAATTCTCTTTATTAAGGCAGAATGTAGTATAGGTTTCAGCAGAAGACTCTCACATAGCTGAAGTTTTTCTGGGAACAGGGAGGGAAGACAATCCCCACCACCACCTGTAGACATTTCTTCCCTTTGATGCATCCATGAGAGAGGCTACTAGCATCCCATGTTCTGGCTGCTGGAGGCAGCTGGTACCCTGCAATCATTCTGCATAAATGTGATTTCTGACAGTCATAGACGCAACACTGTAGACTCCACATTCTCCAGTGCCGAGACTTGCTACTCTGTATTCACTGTAAATGTCCTCTGTGCAGTAAAAAACATGTCTGGTTCAGCTGTTCATCAATTGAGATTAATACTTCCCTATTACGGGTTACAAAACAACCAGCTTCTGCTCTTTGGGCTGGATTCAGGCACCAACAGCAGCATACTTCACTTGGATTTCACCCATTATAAAAGTTTAACCTGATTTAGGGTTAAAGCGCTCTAATTTACAACGTCAGCAATAAAGTCCAAAGAGCCGCGCTGTTAAGACATATTGACTGAATTTGATCAAGCACTTCTGCTCATTCTCCGCACTTCTCAGCCTACATATAAGCAAGTTTTAAACAAAGAAATGTGCGTTTACAGCACTAGACTTTCAGGCAGCAGTCCCACCTCTGGCACGAGTCTGTGTATACGTCCAGCCTCAAAAAAGCTTATTCCAGTGGCTTTCTGGGAGACTGCCAAGTGTGACTGCAAAGGGAAAAATAGGTGAGCTAATCACATTCCTATTTATGAAAACAGAATTTCCTCCATCTCAGCAGAAGGTGGAAGGAAATATACTTGGCCAAGAAAACCCCAGCAATCTCTGTGCTGATGGTATTGACAACAGAGGAACACTTGGAATGGGAGAAGCAGTGTGCAATTTGGGCACAGGCTGTGTGTGAGCACCTTCACATATTAACCAAGCCTATTGCAATCGCATTGCTGTATTCCTTTCATGCTCCCAGGCTGGCAGCACCCAGTTCTGGACACACATCTCCAGTGCCTCCCTGGCCTCATGGCACAAGACCTCTGTGTGCACCCCTCATCCCATCAGTCTGTTAGACCTTTGCTAAATCAAAGGGAACTGTATCTGACAAAGCTGCAGTTACAGACATAGATGGCAGAGCCAGCCCAGCATTTCTATCAAGTTATTCCTTTTCTCAACCCAACAGTCAGTTGAGAGTTCTGGAAGATGTTTTGGCACCAGATTAGCTGAATCACCTAGTAATATAAGCCACATCTGTTCCACACACATGATCTGGAAAGCATCTTTTCTTTAGCAATTTCACAGGAGGAGAAGGTAAAATTGATAGCAGCTTGGCTTGTGGCCTTGAGCATGCAGCAGACCAAGGGAATCAGCTTTTCTAGTCCAGGCTGCAAAAGGGAAATCAATCCAGTTTGTTCTGTCTAACTCACTAAACCAGCTCAATTATTGCTAGAGACAGTGAGCAAACCCCTGCCAAGCTCAACAGGGGAGCTTCCAGAAACAAGACAAACCCTGAAAGACGATCAGCAGGGATTTTTGCTGAGATGCAAAGAGGAGCAATCAAAAAACCAAGCAACTGCAAACAGTGCAATCAGTGGTTAAAACGACCCAATGAAAGTGAAAGTTAAAGTAGCAGAAGGTGCAGGACTACTTTAAATACTTCTGCTACTTATATCCTAAAGACATCTTCAAAGCAAAGATTGCGGTTTTCCATTAATCTCTGCCCAGACTCGACTACTATAGGGCTCTGTCCCCAACCAAGAACTCCTAGAAGTACTAGCAATATAAACCAAAAGCCTCTGTTTCAACGTGACATGCTAGTTTAAGTATTAGTGCCAACCATTAACCTGACACTTGTGGGATGGCTTTACTGGATGTGTATCAGATGAAACAGTACTGCTGGTTCATTCCCTGCCAAGACCTCATGAGACAGTGTGGGTGCCTCTCTGGCCACAGCACCAGGAGCTACATGAAGATGTCTGTCAGCAGAAGATTCTTCTAGGGCAGAAATCTTGGGTAGCAAAGCCAGCTATCATGTTGCCTCTTTTTTAAAGCCTGACATTTGGAAATCTGGCATGTACAACCTTGCCTGCGGTAATCATAAGGTGTATGCATCTCCTGACATCCAGAAGAAAAGACTAGAGATGGAGGAACCTGAGCTCCTTTCAGAGTGTGCAGTAACACCAGGCACAGTACACCATTTCAGATCAGTGATTGAGCTCTCAGCTCATCAAAAGGCTGATTAAAACTCCTTGCTGCATTGGGACAGAAAAAAAACAAAGAAAAAACAGAGAGATTTAATAGCTTTGCTCATTCACACTCCTCCTTAAAGAAAAGCTGCAAAGAGTTAAGTAGAGACTGACCATAGCTTAAGTTTTGTCCTCATCAACCTTGGCCACACATTTTCAATACCAATGAAGCCAAGAGTTAGAAGAAAAATAAAGTGAGAACAGGCAGATAAGAGGATTTCACAACGATCCAAGCCAAGCACTGCTGTCTTATGCTGTCCTTGAAAAGGGAAGTAAGAGATCTTTTCAGAGCGCGCACTGGAAGTACAAAAGTGGTATGTCTAGGGGCGTTTTACATTGCAAAGGCCACATTATGACTTGAATAACAAAAAATTCCTCCTTCCATTTCTCTTGGGCACTAAAAACAACTAAGCAAACTTGCAAAAAAGAGTCAAACCTTCCATTTGCTCTCCTTCTCCGTCCTCAACCACCATTTTGGTGTCTCCTAGATCTAGTCTTCCCTCATGGAAAATTAGCACAAAGAAGAGGGATTTTTTTTACTTATATAGTGCTAAGGTATAGAGAAAACTGAGCCAGTCTGGACAGGAAACAAAATGTGCTATAAACTGCTGCGAACCTAGTGATCAAAATTATTTCAAGAACAGTCTTAAAAACAAAATGGCGGGGGGGGGTACCATATTCAAGCTCAGTTCAAGGTGGCAAAGTTTCACATTAAGACAACTCTGGTGACTTGGTCAGGCCCTCTGTTGTGTGCATCTGTCTTCTCAACTCTTCACTGTCACGTGCAGAGAGTTCATTTTGTCTCCCTACTTTGAAAAGTGCACTTTAAAAATCTACAAACCTGTCAAGAAATGCAGGAACCATTGCTCCACTTACTATGGATCTTCCCTAGGAAGAACCTTGTATAAATCAAGATGCTGGGTACAGGAAATGCTGAATCAAATATTGAAGAAACACTGTACATTACACTGATTTAGAAGAGGAAAAATTCCAATCCCATCCTCAAAGACTACAGTGGAAAGAACTTCATCAGAACATGTGTGAAAGGAGACAAACGCTTTTCTGTTACAAATTGGAGCAAAACCTAAAGCACTGGAAAACCCTGAACTCTCTCATTTCCAAATAAATTTTCCTCTTTTGAATGTCTACCGTAGTTAGTTCAAGATTCTTTATGTAATGGGAGGGGCTAGAAACTAATTTTATTTTTTCTTAAAAGAGTAAAAATAAAAATAAACCTCCCCAAAAGCCTCCAACCTTACCTCTCCAGGAATTAGGAATTTGTACAAAGTGTCCTTGACCTGACAAAATCATAGTTTAGAAGAACACTACACAGCAACAAAGAAAAGGTGGACAAAAAAGAGTCTATGTGCATATTATATGCCTTACGATACAGCGCCACGTACACACCATGAATCACAGTCAGCCAAATGTTTTCATAACTCAGCTTGTATATTCGTATCCAACCAGCGCACACCAATTAGCCATCCTTGCCAAACAGCTAAATACAATAGTTATTTATGACTACAGACATTTTGTTTCAAAATAGCCCAAATGCAAAATCTGCAACATTGAAGTGAAACAGCAAGATATTAGTTGCAAGTAATCCTGCTGGCCTAGGAGATCAGCATTCCTGAATCATTATCATTTTATTATTGGAAAGAAAAGAGCTTTGCTTTTACAGAAAACAATCACCATGCTGTTCAGAGAGAGCAATCACACCTCCAGATGGATGGAGAAAAAGAAGGAGGGAGGACGGGAGAGAGGGTGAAGCTTGGGTGCAAACCCAACCCTGCCCATGAAATGGAAACAACTGGTTTCAACTCCAACCATAGGCTGAGGCTGGACAAGTAAATATGCAACTCCCTGGTCTGTGCAGACAGATGCCACCACGGAAGATGAAGCTCTCCCTGTGTGCCAGAACATGCCTGCTGTGTGTCAGTCTGGTGGCTCTGTGAGGTATAAATGTACTTCAGGTGTTCACAGCACTTCACTACCAAAGCAGACTATAGTCTGGGTTAGCACTGTGTACCTCATTTAGGAGCACTTCTGGCAATTTACAGGTAAGGAAAATATGGGCACTGGGAAAAAAGGTCATAAAAACCCAAGACTATTTAAATATAAAATTAAATGCAGCAAAGTGCACTCCGCGGCCACAGTAAGTCCCTTAGGAATCATGAGACACTTCTGACAGATTGCTGGTAAGCACAGACTCTTTCTCCCTCCCTTAGACAGCTAACAGGATCCAGCCCTTCCCACCACTTAAAATTCAATACTCTAAGAGGCTGCTGACTCCTGTGTACATCGGAAGCAATGGGGGAAGTGAACAAAGCTGCTTTACTTTCCTCTAATCTTTCTCCCTTGTGTGCCTGCACCAGATGGTGCCGAGCTGCAGGTTGGAGGGAGATAATAACCCCAGAGGAAAATAAATGGTAATATTAGGTTATAAAACAGCTGACCTTCAAATATGACGTCAACTCTCGTTTAATTGATGGGACAGGTCCAGACAGACAGACGCACGCACACTGGGATGTCCATATTCAGCACCTTCCTTTCTAACATAGGAAGAAGCCATACGGCAGCACCGTTAAAACAGTCTGTTCAAACTTTACAGATGTGAGAATAAGCACAGAAAAAGTCAGAGCCTCCATTTATCGAGACAGGCAGACCCACTCAGGTGAAGCATTCTTGCCGAAAGTGGTTTTGCTTAAATCCCTGATCCAGTATCACCAGTCTCCACTGATGATAGCCTACCCCTCCCACTGTAAGCAAAGTGGCATAACCCCAGACTGAGAGCACGCAGATCTTCCAGAAGAGGAAAATTATCACATACAAGATGGCTTTAAGCTTCTGGCTACTTTGGTCCAGAGCTTTGCCTCTAGTTGCCATCACTGCAAACACTGCTATGAGCAGTGGTTTTAAATACTGTGTTGAGGACTGGGGTTATCCTGCTTCAGTCAAGCACAAGCTCTGGAAAACTCTGCCACAGCACACTGTAAAATTTTGCAGCCTTTTTTGATATGCTGATCTCGAACATTTCCCACCAGCCTAGTGTTGGATGACTATTTTGTATGATGTCCAGTGTTGGGATAAAAAAAGCAAAACACACTAAATTGTACTCCTGTTGATGAAGAGGAAAGCCCTGTGCTAGGCTACTGTAAGGAAGATGAAGCGGTGTGCAATGCATAGGCCTGAGAGTGGGAAACCCCGGGTGGCTCTCTGCCTCCCCTGCAAACACATGCAACACAGAAGGCGACATCTCCCTCTCTTAGCAAGGAAGTCATCTCCTGCCCACCTGCCACAGCCATCTTTGCAAGTAGCTGAAATGGGCTTTAAGACCATTAAGTGGTTTGAGAAACACTGGATTCTGTTTTAGTGCTTTTAGTGCTCTGCAGGCAAAGGTGACAGACAACAGCCTCAGCTAGAAGAGTGTGCATCTCATGTCATACTCAAGGAAGCAGCCTGCACCGTACACTGAGCAACAAAACTTCATGGCTATGTTTCTCCTGTCTCAAGGGAAATCTATACAGAGGCTGCCAGCAGCAAGGGACAAAGCCACATTGAGTGACAACACTGAACAGGTCAGTATTTATTAGATATGTACAAAAATAAAATAGCTTGCTGTAAGCAGCTCAGTGCTGAAACACTGAATTTCAGTTTTCTTGCTGCTTCAAAGATACTTCAATTGGGGAGGAACAAAGCCAAGAGCAGAGCCACTCAATCATTCTGTCCCAGTGGAGAGTCTGCACCCAGACACCAATACAAACATCTCTCGTTCACATCACAGCCATATCAGGTCTGCCTGGCTCTGCTCTCTAGAGCCAGACAGATGCCTGGACGTTGGCCAGCATACAGGTCCCTCACCAAACTACAGCTTCCTTGTCCTGTGAACAGCCCTGTAACTTGTTGTCCTTCTCGGAAACTAAAGATTGCTGGCAGGGGAAATGCCTTCCTAAGAACTCAGAAATTTTGCACAGAGCTTGGAACTGGGACAGCAGTGATTTAACATCTACCATTAAAAGCGGTTTAAAATTTAATGGTCAGAGCATAATAAATCCTATCTAGACATTTTCAGCTTGCAAGCCAGGCCATCAGCAGGGCAGAAATAGATTTGCTGCAAGGTGACCAGGAATGATTTTAAGTGTGTTTTGTAGAGAACACAAGCCCTGGATTGTCTCAAACCACAGCTTTGTCCAGCACCTAGATGAGAAAACACAGGGTCAGGCAAGGAGGTACTCAAGCAACCAAGATCTGCCAGTTAAAATAGGTGGGACCAAGAAATGAGGAATAAGGCAGAACAAAGCTGGACTGTTGTGCAAAACTGGAGCATTATCCTCCTTGGTGCAGAACAGAATAGCAACAACCCTAAAAATAACCTTACATTTTCCTCCAGAATCACACTGGGTTCTCATTTGGGTCAGGGTTGCTTCTAAGACTGTACTTAGCATCTCAAATAGCTTGAATCACTGCCTAGTTATCAAGTGTGGCACAGAACACCTGCATGTGTAGGAACTCCGTGCAAACAGAGTTTGGATAGGATGCCAAGATGCACTGTTGGGATCTTTCAGAGATGTTGGCCACATGGTTGTTCTGCCATGCTGAGGACACGAATTGCTTTGCCTTCCTTTGTCAGAAGGTTTTCAAAGCAAACAGGAGGACCTTTTACCATCTACCAGAAGCAGAGACAGGGGCTAAGGAGTGCATTCCTTCACCCCTTGTTACCACACTTGCTACAAAACAAACCCACAGACTCAAGCTGCCTTGCTGTGTGAGACACACACAGAGCAAAGAAACACAGGACACAGAGCTGTGGACAAAGCCAAGCAGGCAGTGGGGCCTGTATGACCAGCTTAGTTCCTACCTTCCTCCCATATGGGTCAACAGCAGACCTCTCGCATCCTCCAACAGCAACAATTCAAGTAGCTGGAGGCTAAAGATGGGGTTGCTTCAGCATGGAGAGGACATCAAAAGAGAGAGGTTTGCAACAGTGATACCAGCTCCATCCTCCCACAGACTTTCTCCTCTTACACCTCCTTAGATCAATTGCCCCTGTAATTTGGGGCAGTACGCCACTAACTACAGCCTCTTCGATATCCCAGTCACTAAAGTTTTAATGCCTTAAAAACAAAGGGATTGGCAGAGGGGATGGTGAATGGAGAGGAGTGAAGCTGTGCTGTGCCAGGGAAGGGAAGAGGCCTCTCTCCAGCTCTTTGATGTTGGCTCCTGCTGTTCTAATGGAACCTTACCCGGGAAAATAAATCTTTAGTTAAAGAATGTTGCAAACAACCACAATGGGGCTTTATCGTGGCAATACCAACCCCACTGCAGCTTCTAAAGCTCTTGGTTGAACAGAGGGCGAGCAAAAGCAACCCCAGACCGTGCTGAAGTCCACATTCCTAAAATTCCCCAGCGAATGCAGGCATGCTCAGAGAAGGCGGCTTAGTGGCTGAGGGGTTATTAGCTGAGTTCAGGTTCAGATGTGCCATGGGACAGAGTTCAGGGCATGGATACGGCTCCTTGTCTCTCCTGGACTTTCATTTGAAAATCTTCAAGCATTCTCAGCATAGCACCCTCAGTGTCCTCTCTCCACCCACTATTGCACAAAGCAGTTTTTGCTTATGTTCCTCCAGTTGTTACAGCCTGAGTAAGTGCTGTCAGGTGTCTGGGGCCAGAGTGCAGGAGATCCACACTGCACCAGCCTCCTGGGAGGTCTCATGAAAACAGCAGCAAGCAGCTTCCACCCTACCCCCCCCCCCGATAACCACTACATCAGCGTGAGGGAGGAGGATAGCATTAATGCAGCAGGAATCAACAAGCCTGCTTGTTTCTTATTCCAAAGCAAAGACAAAGATGGGGTTTGTTCAGCTAGGCAGTACAGCCAAGCCTTGCAAGGAAGGCAGGAAAAAATGTGAGTATTTTTTATTTTGGTTTGGACTGAGTCTCTAGAAACAGGATGGGCATAAGAGTATTTTATAAAGAAAAGTAAAAAATTGGAAATGCAGAAGAAAAATACTTGTAAGTGCTCTACACCTGTCCAGTAACACTGTTCCTCTGGAGACAAAGGAGACTGGGAGGAGGGGACAAAAGAGGGGAAAAAAAATCCAATGCTTCAAGCTTATTTTATGCTAACTTCAGAAAATGAAGGAGTCACTAAACCTTTCCAAGTTTTACAGCAGAAAAGAAATGGAAACAAACATTTGATTTTTTGGGTGTATTTTAGAAAAAATATGGCACACATACTAAAAAAGCAGAGGTGAAAGGCAGCAGGGAAGTCTGGACATAAAACAACAAAATGTAAGAGTGAAAGAAGGTCCCTGAATTCCCTATGCTTCCAGCATAGTAACACATATAGCAATGGGAGAAAATGAACTGTGAAGGTAGAGATTTAATTCCTATTATTTGGTAGAAGTTCTCTGACAAGTCAGTTTGCTAGTCAAATCACACAATCCTTTCTTTTAAGCTATTCATTTGCAGTGTTTAACAGGAACATTTTCAGCCTTAGACTCTGAGCTGTGCTAATAGTAAACTTTAAAATGTCTTGCTCCTTCAGCTGACCAGCTCCCTTAAAATGTCTTGTAGCAGAAGCTGACGTGCTGTTTGACCAGGAAATTAGTTGTCTTGGAGACATCTTCACATACAACAGCAGCTCAGTCAGTCACTTTGAGTGACGCAACCTAGCAATCTGCACATTAACTTCAAACAGAAAATGAGGATATCAAAGCCACTGAAAGAGAAATCATCACCTGCAAGAAACATTCTCTTCTTCTCCCATGCACTGTTAGCTGAAGGGAAAGCCGTAGTAAGATTAGAGTTTTGGTCTCAAAATGCGCTGCTACCTCCCTGCATAATTAGGTCCCTAAGAGGCTAATGGTGTTCCTGTTCATACAACCATTTATATGAAAATTATAATCTGCTGTTCTTTCAGAATCAGTTTAAGGTCAAACCTGCAGGCATGACTTCTAAAAAAAGAAAGTTGCCAAAAGGTTAGACAAAGAGGCAATCCAGAAGTGCCACCACCTAGTGATAACTAAACGTCATGGATTAGAAAGAGGATTATAGCTACAAAATATGTGCGCAGTTCTACAGCACCAGCCATCAGTTTACAAAGACTACCAAATAGTTATTTCCAAGGTAAACCACAAAATCCAGGTTATGTGACCTGATAAAAAAAAATGCTTATGCTAGTCACCCTAATGGAATGCTAAAAAGAGATGCTATTCTCACAAATGAAAAGTAGAACCAATCCTGCCCAGCTCAAAGATAACAGAGATGCATCAAACTGCTTCTCACTAGCTCTACATGCATACACAAAATGCCAAGGCTGAAAGTGAGTCAAATGCCAGACAAATTAGATTCATGCCAATGCATGTATTGTTCCATGTTTGGGATTCAGTATTATGAACAATAGGACATAATGTCTGTAACTGCCCTCAAAACATACCTCTTACCTGGCAATAGCCCTTCTGTTGGGCTTTCTTGTGCCCCAAAAGACAGATTGGTGCTCTAGCAGGTGCTGGATCTAGTGAGACATGGCCCAAAGCTGTCCACCAAGCGTCCTCAATTCTCTTCAGCACATGGTCTGATGATCCAGTATAGTCAGAACTGACAGATGCTTATTATCCTCCTGAGCCTTGAGATCCACTGGAGATGTTGTTCCCCCAAGGCCTTATGCAAGCACAGAAAGATGCACTTAATGCATCAACAGCTTTGCTAACTCAGTAGCTTCTGAAACCACAAATCTGTTAACTGTGAGCTTGCATATTTGCAGCACAGAATGTACAGGCAAGTCTCCTGCGTAATTTTCTTAGTAGTACCACATACGACTTGGAAGTAGTCCAATTCCTGTGCAAACAGGGGTACATGCAAAGGCTTAAAAACTTCAGGAAGGTAGACACTGTCCCTGTATAGAACATTCCTGCCAACAGCTCCTGTTAAGGTGGGGAAGAAAAAAGCTTGGTCCCAGCTGTAACGAAAGGTTCCCCTGGGCAGCAAGAAAAGTAGCTTTGCTCACAGAGTATTTGCATCTCAGCTGAATTAGTTAATGTGTGTTGAACACTCTGAAAATCGTAAAGTGGTATATAAATGCTAAGGATTGTTATTTATTATTGTCTTGGTGCACAACAGCGGAAACTAGTGCCATTTACAGACGCGAATTAAGAACAACAGGAGGTCTATCGACATGCTGTGGGTCTGGGGATTTTGTTCATTTGTCTCCCTCAATCCTGTCTCACTCAGACAGAAATCTCTTCCATAGAACTCCTACAATCCTCGCCGAGCAGGGCTGGCCTCGGCCCGTTGAAGCCTGTCACAGTTGAACAGCTCTGCTGGGAGGGTATGAAACCTCCACCTGCAAACGTAGGTTACATCACTTATCAACAGCACTCTCCTACACTCCAAAGCACTGTCATCATTGCCCTTGAACTGCAAATCTCTTCCACTGAAATTATTTGTTTGGGGCAAAGTAAGAAAGAACATAGAACAAATTAAAGGCACATACATGTTTCAAGGTAAAGAAAGGGTTACTTTAAAAAAGGTGAGAACTCAGAGTGACAAACACTAGCACAATAGAGTGATTCATAAACACAAGCAATGTCTTACAAGACTGGACTCAGCATAAGTGCAGATTTTTAGACACCGATTTCTTTACCTGCATTGTTAAGAAGCAGCTTAGATAAAAAGATGATTCTAAACCTCCTGTCTGCAGCTTCAGTGAAGGAGTGAGGGGGATTGTCTAGTTTTTAAATTAACTCAGGAGTGCCCTGTGTTCCCAGAACCAGAATTTAGGTTTAAGAAGATCAAATAACTTTTTTTTTAACTTTGATTTTCCAGACTAACTTGTAACTTAACTCTGCAGCTCTGATAATGTGCAAATAGTTTTGCTAAGTGCTTATATAGAACATATGAATCCCTCCTGAACATAATTAAAATAACTGCACAGACACAGTAATTCTTTGATAATACAAGCCTGTGTCAAAGTGGTTATTTTCAGTATAACATTGCTGCCTTGACTGCATGCTTTGCATTCACAAAATTCACAGGATATTGGGAAAAACTGGGGGTACAGGGTCAAGCTTTTACAGACAACTTAGCATATAAAACAAGCCTCTGACATGCTCAGTCCAATTGTAATATCTCATTTTTCTCAATAATGCACTTAGATGTGCATTACAGCTTTCACATTGGAAAAAAACCAAGGCATTTAATTCAGAAGGTGCAGGTTGTTCAGAGACATACTGCACTTGCAGAGAGACTTGCATTCCTCTTATTTACCTCAAGTTACTGATTGCTTAGCACACGGTTGCCCTACTGTCTATGAAATACAGACACTTCAGCAACTCAAGCTTTGAGGGCCTAATATCAAGGGGCCAATATCAATACTTGATCTGCCATTCAGCACACTGTATGCAACTTTCAAAAGGCAAATTTCAGAGACAGAAGGCAACAGAGCCCCTGAAGTGTTGTTACAGTGACATTCCCTCCTCTATTTGCAGAGCTGCAAATTGTTTTACGAATACCATTCAACCAAAAGTTTAAAATAAACAGCAATTCACTGTCCATTCTGAACAGAAGCAAGCTCTGCTGGTTGTATCACAAGGACTAGTCGCTGGAGAGTAGCTGCACAGCTATCCCTGTGTACAGGTCTGCATCCATACCCAGGCTTCAGAATCATATATAACAAAGAGCAGTATGTTTAGGCACCTCTGAATCAATATAACCACACCACTCTGAATGCTGGCAAAGGAAGTGTATTTAGAAGGAGATTAGGGTATGTCCCCCCTCCTCCCAGGACAAGCCTTATTTCATTTGAATGCAGTCAGTTAGCTCCTTTGTTTGCACTCAACTCCAGATTCCTCAGTGCACCAGGCAATCCTGTACAATCACATTCAAGAGTGGCAATGTACAAAAAAAGGTTTACATGAATTGGTCGCAAAGTACCTACAAGAGCTTGCAAACTCCTGCAAAATGCCCTCTAGAACAGGTTCCTGTCACACTGAGCTAGGGAAAGATTAGAGTTATCAGCTTTGACACTCAGCAGGAATGTGTCACAAGGGATTAAATCATTATATCATGAAGTGTCAGCAAACGCAGCTTTCCTGCCGTTCTACCACTATGTTATACATTAATTAGTGAGGTACAAAACAAACATGAAATACCTCCAAGCATCTGCCTGTGGATCAGGCCCAGCCAGAGCTATTAGCCCAGGATTCATTTCCAAGAGGAGTCACCCAAAGCACCAACCAGCTCTTCAAGACATCCATTAAAATGCAAAGAGTAGAAGTGCTGAAGAGAAAAGCACAGAAGCTAATTGCAATGTTTGTGTTAGCGTTTTTGACAGCTGTTTAATACAACTCCTTCCTCACAACCTCAGCACCTGATTTTCTAAACAAGGTCATATATGCACCACTGACTAAAAACATCCTTCCCCGAGAGAGGTGTGGAACAGTGTCAAAAGATCCTACAACATGAACAGGAGAGTTGAGATAAGACATTTTAGAACAGAAAAAGCACATCGCCTAACAGACTATGCAGTAAAGCAAGAACTGACTACTTTGCTATTTCTAGATGCAACTGCAAGCATTCCCTAGCTGCTCAGCAGTTCTGGACCAAATCATTTATGAACTCTCACTCAGTCAGTGGGTGGAAGAAATTCTGCATGGTCTAACTGCAAGCCACAGTAGAGAAGATCTAAGCAGACCAACAACATCCCACACATAAATCTCTACTTTTCATCTAAATCATGGCCTTAGAAAGGTATCATTGGACGAAAAAAAAAAAATTCTCTGCCAATTCTTTATGGCTATCCCAGCAGGATTTCTAGCTTTGGCTATGTCTTGTATTTTGCTTTCTGTCCCAAACTGCTGCCTTCTACTGCTTGGCATTGCCTGACTGCCAAATTATATCAGCATGCAGATTGCGGCCAGGGTGCATTCTTTAAACCAATTTGTCCCAGTTTTGCTTTGGGATCCCTTCAGTATAAAATAAGATAACTTGCTAGAACTGCCTAACTGGGTCCGGTTCTAATCACTCTCTCAGAGGCTGAACTGTACTTGATCTCGAAGCCACTATATCAACACCCAATGACAGAGCAACTATTTGCCTTCACTATTTAAATACCTTCTGAGGCTAAGCTCTCAAAAACAGACTTCCTTTTCTAGCTTTAGACTCAGAGGGTTGTATGGCTAAACCGTCCTATCATGAAGAACAGCAACACCATGATGTTCCACTATTCTGGTACCATCCCACCTTTCACAGATTGCTGAAGCACAGGAGATGAGGAAGGCTTCTGGTAGTACCAAGGTCCCACCACCTATCATTATATTCAGAAACCTCTGCAGGTCTGTGTAAATTTGGGGGCAGCTCAGAATGGAACATCGGTCTAGGTGTCCTGACTCAGTGTTTCACCTACAGACTGATTTTCTTAGGGTGAAATGGATGCCACCCACCTCCTGTTCTACAAGCTGAAGCCACCGAGTGCTGTGCAACTACTGCCCACAGACCTAAACATGAGTGGGTGGAAGCAGCTACCACTGCTGTTTCAAAGACAGGGATATTATGAACCTTAAAGTAATTAATCACCCCACTCAGTGATATGCAAGTTGTACTTTCGATAACAGCAGGCTCGTAACAAAATGTATTAACAATCTTCTAATTAAATGTTTTAAATTAGATTAAAATCATACTGTCTGATAGGTGAAATACAATGCATTTACAGGATTGTTGTAACTTCCTTAGCATCAAGTGTTTATTAAAAGCTCAAAAGTCAAACATGTTGGGGAGAAGGGAATCTGTCTTCCTTAAACTGAATGCTACAGCACATGTTGATTCCCTTCCAACCAGAAAGTCACTGAAACAGTGCTTTGAAAGAACTGCAGAAAGTTTATCTAAGGCAGAAGTATATGATTCGGGGACCCGTAAGGTTGGCTGAAGTACTAAGCACACATTAATCCACTCAGTCCAGGACAATTGCTATTTGCAGTAAAGGGGAATGCAACAGAATGGTAGAAATGAAAGCAAACAGTGGAGTTCTCTTTACTAAAGAGAGCAAAATCCATAGCAGCATCTGTCAATTGGAACATCAGCTGCCGCTCAAAGATTTATTTTTAATGTCTCATAAGCTGCCTTCCAGTTGCATTAGCAAAAAAAGAAGCCAACCCTCATATTTTTGTTAGTCAGACAGTAAGATAGGCTTGTGCTAACAGAAGTCATAAACCTTCACTGGATATAAAATCCATAGTTAGGATGAGGAACATATGAAGTATGGTTGCAAGTTCCAATAAAGCTACAGTTCAGTCTCCTAAACTCACATCACACTACTAGTGATGAGAACAAGACTTGGGCAAATAACTTGAGATACCCACCTAAAGGTCATTCTTCAGCTCTCTCACCCTTGCTCCCATGCAGGCACACTCCTCTTTTTCTCAATAAGGGATGTTCTGTGCGTACAACATCCAAGGGACAAAGCAAGGCAGATTATCTACTGTACTGCTTGTTTCATACCACAAAGACAGGAAAATTAAAGAAAGCCCAAATGTAATATAGTATGTTGTGCAGATGAATGGACAGTTACTTCAAGGGAATTTTATCTCCTTATTCAGAGGACAGCAAGCAAAGCTACTGATGGGCAGAATTAATGGTTTTCTTTTAGGATATGGAACTTAACCCACCCCAGCTGTAAGTGGTTAAGGGAAAACCTGGCTCAGGAGGTGTGTCACCCTACATAATGCATTCAATTCTTTTGATTCTCTTCCTTTCATAGGAAATGAGCTACAGCTCTTGCTTCTCAAGTTAGCTTCATACACTAGCATTACCCAGCTATAGGTAATGGACTCAATGGTAGGTCATTTTTCTTAAACTCAGAGAGTTGAGAGGTCTATGCCAGAGCCTCTACCTGTAGCTGCCACCACAGGGTCTCACACAGGCATGCTTGGAGTTGCAGCTGTCAACTCAATCACTGTTCACAGTGTCATGCTGAAGCAGCCCTTGCAACTAAAGCCCCCTTCACTGGAGGTGAGAGCTAATCTCTTGGCCTTAACCACATTTCTTCCTGGCACTTTCTCACCTAACTGACCTTGCAGAGTCAGCTAGGGTCTGGCCTGGACGCAGAAGGGAACACAGGGATGTGTTTCAGAGATGTGCCTGGGAAAACCATCTTTGCAGCAAAAGGAGTGGGATGCGCACAGGGGCAAGAGTGTACATGTCAAAGCCCAAGAAAAGCTGTACAGGAGGTGGTCAAAGCCAACAGGAACCTGGCACTTGTCAAATAAAAATTAAGAAAGACAATCCCAACTATCCAAAAAACTTGCACAGCTTGGAAATTCCCTTTGAGAAGTCCAAGCAGGACTATTACATCCTCAGTCTCCACTAGACTGGACTCCGTCTATGGGCTGCTCTGCGTCTCCGAGTACACATCCATCTTCTAAATTACCAAAGCTATAATAAAACATGTCATCCAGCCTTCCTGGGCAATGTTGTATTTGTCTTTAATTTACCTTCACCTATAAAAATATCCAGCTGCCTAAAAGAAAGTTGAACAACTGGTTTCTGACTAGAATTGCTCTGAATGTTTTAGCGTTCATGCAAAGTCATGTGGAAGAAAAAAGGAAAAGTCAAAAACCCAACAACTCATGTATCCTGGTTACCATCCTCCACTATAATTATAAAATTGCCCTTAAAACATAATTGCATAATTGGGCTTGGCAAGTATTCACCCAAATCTTCTACAAATATTTCCACTGACTGAAGGAACAGGCGGTGAGCCTGCCATGAGAATTTGTGCCCTTAGGACATGTTCCTAGCTATTACACTAAATACTTTGCATCACACCCTAATGTTTCAAAACAGTAGTTGAGCAAGTGAAGTACCAGCATCTTAAAAAAAATTGAGAGAAAGGTTTTCAAGCTATTTTCACTGCATACATACATTGAGCAGCAATCCCTTTGAACAAAGAGACAGAGGAGGCTATCGATCCCTTTTAACTAGCTACACAGAAAGAATCCCCAGTTAGATGAAATTGGTTGACTTCTGGTAGCTATAACCAAACAAAAGCTACCAATGCCTTGCTAGGGTTACTTAACCAGCCTAGCATCCTGTCCCTTAAGAAAAAAACAACACAAAATCCCCACAACCCCAAATGCAAATACAGAAACATGTGGCCTGCAGGGAGAGGGGACCCAACAGAAGCCAGAAATGAAACCTGCAATACAGTAAGGTTGTTTTTAACAGCTGTGCATTATGCATTCAGCAGCACAGGGAATGCCAGCAGGGAGCCTTTATTAACATAGGCCTCAGAGTACAGTGTGCTCGTATCATGATTGGCCTCTCTTGAGAAAAGGCGCACACACACAAAAGACTTAACCCTAGAGAGATCACTCCAATCCTGTTGCTATTTCATCAGCTCCACACCAAAACAGAAACCAGGGAATTTCCATGATGTATCATAGACAAACAGGTAACACTTCCAACAATGCCTGAAATATAATCTACAATAGAAGGTTTCATCAGCAAGTTATGCCAGGTAGGGGAAGGGAGGAAAAAATGGCACACAAACCCACACAACAGTCACACTACTGATGTTGTTCTGCTACACAGACCTCGGGTACAGGGGAGGACCACAAAATGCTTCCTTGTAGAAGATGCTAATAAGAGCAAGCTGTTGTCAGGACACCTGTGCTCTCAGCGCAGCAATCTGCACCACCACCGCACATATTTTAGGGGCCCATCAGTCCAAGAAACAGCTGGAAGCCTTGCTACAGATGCAGAGGCCCAGCAGGGTAACTCACTCCATTTGGGAAGCTGGTATTGGCAGCAGGAATCTTTTGCTGATGCCAGCTCTGCCTCCACTATGAGACTTGTCTCTATCACAAACTCTTGCTAGCACACCCAGCTCAGCACCAGGCAAACACCAGAGAAAAGGGAAATGCTCTCAGAATAGGCTCACCATCACTCCTGTATCAGGTGCTGATACAAGCTCTCTAAAGGTCTTGTCAACAGCTCTAACTTGCAGCTGGCTGCAGATCCTCAAAGTGTGGCCTGTCCTGGTGGGCAGCTCCCACAGAAGTGAGATGCAACCACTGAAGTGACAAAAAGATACACTAGAGGCCTTAAAAATAAAAAAAAAGGCCACTTTAGCACCAATTTAAACCAGTCCTTCCCCTGATTTGGCAGGGAGAGGGCAATGAGAGGAAAGAGAATGGCACTAATGTCCTAAGCATCCCTGACTCTACAGAGAAGAAAAAGTCTCATGATATGAAAAGGAAACAAAATGCCAACCTGAAGAGCTTGAAAACTGCTCTACATGATGAAACACCAATGTGTGCCTGGAGTAGAGGAAATAGCTCTGTATAGTCTGTATTTATTCATATCTCCTTCCCCTTTTCTCTTCTCTTCTCTTGTTAAGAAGTAAAACGCAAAAGTCAGTATCCCTAATAACATGAGCTGGTTTGAGGCAGCAGTAGCACTAGAAATTTCAAGGGGTTATTTAATATGCAATGTTCTAGTTCCCAAGAGCATAATATGTGGCTTTTTTAAGCCTAGCACATCTGTGCAGTACAACACTTTTTTTCCTTAGGTGCTGAATAGAAAGAGACAGGTAGCATTTATTAAAGAAGTTTCCTAGAAGTACTTCTACTACAGGAACAATGCCGTCTAGGTCAGGTACCCCTAAAAGGTTTTTAATATAAGTGCTATGCACCTCTCATCACAATAGTGGCAAGTGCTTTAAAAATCAAAATATTACTGACTGTAATATCACTTGATAAAAATACTGTTTCACTCTTTAAGCACAAAAACCCAACCAAACAAAAAAACCAACGAGATGCAGGGAGAATTAAGTAATTAGCTCCTTTCACAACTGGCAGGCAGAGACTTGGTCTCTCCATCACCCCCAGCCAGCCTGCTGCCCAGAACACAAGACTGTCTTTTCTCTACTCTTTTTCTTGATTAATACAGCCCTCCCCTCCTTTGAGGCTCAGTTATACCTGTGTCAAAGAGACAAGTAATTCTCAGGCACAGTTCACTGTGAGTACGGGAAAGTTACCCAGCAAATGCACCCAAAGACACCTGTTGTTTCAGTGTAGGGTGTTAGCAAGACCATATGGTCTTGGTGACTATGAATGGGGTGCCCAGGAATTGTCCACGTTCAGAAAATACTCACTTCCCCCACCAGAGAGGTAGGTCATTTGCAGTCCTATTCTAATGCTTGGTGCACAAGACTTTGGACAAAGGCATGACAAGCAGTACCTCTCCTTAATTTTATCATAGCCCAACTCCTGAGATCTCCCAGAGTTCAGTCACTAATAGCCAGGGCAAGACAACACAGATGAAAAAGAGTTAATATAAATAGAAAACAAAGATCTGACCTAGAGGGCAAGCCATGCAGAGTACAAACAACTGAGAATCTGCACAAAGTCTCGTTGTCTTATCATTCATCCACCAATTACACACCAATGTAATTAAATCAGGAAAGCTACGTTTAATTTTCCTATCATCACCCAATGAGATAAGAGCAGTACGTATGGGAGGGATCAGGCACAGAGGGAAGAGCTATTTATTAATAAGTTAAATCCTTTTAGATTTAAGAGCCTCTCTGGCTAAGAAGGGTCTGATCCACAAACAACTTCTGGATCTAATGCAGACAAATCAGACAACCCACCTCCATTTCTGTCCTGGGCTTGGTCCTCAAGTCTCTTTTATTCAGAAACAAGTCTCATTGAAAATTGCCAGGCATAACTTAAACAGAAATACAGCTTTTGTTTAAACCTCATTTTTAGTCTATACATTTAAAACTGAAGAATGCTCATCTCCCAGCCATTATATTAACAATGACAGCCACATTAATTTACATGATTTCTAAACAGCCTGAGGCTCTCTGTTTTCATGAACAGCAAGGCATTAGGGTGCATTTGTAGAAATACAAGGCACGCTCCAGCCCATTCTTCTGTCTGTCTTCTATTGCCTTCTCCTGCATGAGGCAGGAAGAAATGCTGTACAGGTCCCTGTCCCCTGCAAAGACTAGTAACGCTTAAACAGGATCATATAAAGCTTTCTCTACTAGCTAGCCACACACCCAGAACTGCTGCTCTGGCTGTTTTCTCTCCACTCTTCTTTGCTTCATCCAATCCAGCCAGTTATTTAAAGCCCTGATTGAAAAATGTATCAGATCATAATAGCGGATGACTTCCACAGGATCAGGTTTTCAATAACAAAAATTCTGCAGGCTTTGATGCAACCATGGCTTCACCACATCATTTTTTTAAACAGGAAGGGAAAAATATTTATAACAGCAACTATAAATATACATGCTACTGACTTTTCAACTTGTTGTCCTTGTTCTCAAGCTAAATTTAGTCCGCTATATCCTGTCCAGCCCTTGGTGAAAAAGCAATACACACACAAAATTGTGCAAATCCCGCAGAGGCAATTATACTTATCCAGGTACCTTACAAGATAACCAGCTGGACAGGTAGATTCTCATTTAGTGAGTGTAGGTATGTTCATGGCTATAGAGGAAGTGGTCTGTTATAGTGATTACCCCTCGATAAAGAAAATAATTATTATTGCAATAGGATAGCTCTCTGCTTCTGAATGAGAAAAGTGATGTAGGTTATTCACACTGTACATGTAGACCATACACTTGGTTTGTGCCAAATACGCTTCAAGGGTGTATATATGCCTCTGAGCTACAAGGAACCATTAACTGGCCACACCTGCTGTTTACCAATGTCCTTATTTTACATGCAAAAATGTTTGAGATACCGATTCAAACTTGTATGACTGATTTCAAGGTCCAACCTGCATATTAAAGAGCATCCTTTTGTATCCTGCAGGCTCTCATTCACGTGAGTGATTTCTTAGTCAAAACAATGTAAATATTTATCAGGAACTGACTACCTAGAGAATCACAGTTGTTAGTCATTCCACTGTTAATCTTAAGAAGCCTTAGTC
Organism: Pandion haliaetus; assembly: GCA_013401275.1. Lineage (NCBI taxonomy): Eukaryota > Metazoa > Chordata > Aves > Accipitriformes > Pandionidae > Pandion > Pandion haliaetus. The sequence continues at coordinate 207,647 of VYZV01016497.1, forward strand.
ATGCCAGAGCCCAGGTGATTACTGCAAGGGCCAACACATATTTCACCCTGGTTTAAGGATCCCTGCCCGAGATTCAAAGTTTCACGCAGATGAAGACTCCTCGGCCACAATCTGACTTGCTCCACTCGTACCAAGTTTTGCAACCTAAGCAAGAAACGCAGTTCAGAGGATGCTCCTGTACAAGCATCAGCCTGTCTAATAACCAAAATAAGCGGTCCAGAAAAAAATAAAATTAAAAAAAAAAAAAATCTGTGTTTCCTACAGCCTTGATAGTTGGGGGGAAACACAATAAAGGGCCGGGCTCGCCTCCAGCCCTGCTGGTTCGGCGTGTTTCTCGGGCACCGGCCAGCTCTGCGACCCAGCCTTTCCTCCGTGCTTATAAATACATCGCTGCTAAAGACTAGGTGGACAGGACAGGCAAAAATAGTTTCCTGGGGGTAAGACCCGCCCTGCGGCCGGGGACCCCCGGGCCCGGCGTGCCCGCGGCGCGGGGAAAGAGTCCGCCGGTGCCGCACCGCCTGGGAGCCCTGCCCCGGGGTCCCCGGCCGGCATCGCCGCTGCCCCCGCCCCGCCCGCTCCCTGCCCTACCCAGCATGGAGAAGATGAAGTCCTTCGCCGTGTGGATCTCCAGGGCTCGCT